>QGSO01000888.1:0-49496 GCA_011037825.1 Carya cathayensis | reverse complement strand
GTGAAGTCAACATTACACAACAAAATATTGCATCACACTAGAATCTAAAATAAATTAAATCTCATTCCACAACCCAAGCTTTAGTAATTAGTTACACATGATATTTTTAGTAACAAAAATAAATCTAAGTGGAACCATATCAAAAACTAAGAAAATATAAATAAACTTTAGAATGAAATAAAAAGTCTATAATATCAACTGAAGAAATAAGACAAACTAAATTAAAGAAATGAAATTTGAAACCAACACAAGGTTAAATTACTAGTCGGATTCAAAAGGAAAACAGAATGCGGCTCTTGCTCTTGTTTTGTTGTTGACGTAAGGCACAACAAAAGCTTGAATTTATCAAGGCCTCTTTCGATTGATTATGAACATAAATGTGGCAAGTAAATTAGAGAATTTCTTGAGAAAATATTGCATAAACTTGAGCTTAATTTTTATCTTCCGAATATCAATTCCTTGACTGGATTGTTAATCAAGAAATTATCTAGAATCCGAAATAAAAAGAATCTCAAACCCAACCCAAGTATTTGTTTATTGTTTCTTGCAAGTTTAATTCATTTGCTACACACTTTCTCTAAGTCTCTTAGTTTTAGTAATTTTAGAAACATAGATCCACATCCATTTTCATATTTCACAATCGATACATCCTTTACTCAAAGAAAATCTCACAAACGCTTTGATAACCCATTGTCCCTGTGAATTCGATCTTGGGACTTACCCTTGTATTACTTTGACAGCTTCTACACTTGGAAGACAACATTATAAGCTGAGTCAACTTCACCTCTAACCTTAGTATGAAAATTTAGCCAACCATGTTCATCACAAATGCTATAAAAATTAAATAAACATTATCCATGATAGAATTAAAAATTAAACACAAGCTAACAAAGAGAATAACTTAAATCATAAAATAAAAGTAGAGAGAAAATAGAAACCAAAATAACTCCCCTCCCGTCTGATGGTTTCGACGAAAAATATATCTCCCTCCGTTCAAGCCTCTTGCTCTCCTTTCCCTCACTCTCCGTCCAGCTATACCAAATGAAAAATCACAATATTTCTTTCAGGAACCATCATTTGCAAGTCGAAAAGAACCAGCTCCTTTTTGTAGTGAGTCCAGCGTCTAAGAAAAAAAAAACCGGAGTCCAGTCCCGTTGCTTTCACGTCTCTTTCCATTCGGCATCTACCAAACTGCAAACCAGCCAGAACCCACTTCTTTGACGTCCAAACCAGCCTTGTAAGATGAAAAGAAATAAAATGCAGTTTATTCAAATAGAAGGTTCGTCCGCAGTCACCGAAAAATTTCCAGACGAAGTTCCCCGCCGAAGCTCTTTTTCCTTTGTTTTTACGTAAAACTACAGACGCTATGTGTTTTTATTTTTTCCAGCTTTCTGAAACATAACCCATCTCCTTCGTTTCTCTCCCTCCAAGAGTCCAGCTCTCTGTTTTTACGTCCCCCCTCTCTCAAGCCAAAGAAAATAAAACTCCTCTGCTGTCCCTTCCAGCCTTCTCTTCTCCCATGTTTATTATTCCCCTTTGAAGCTCCCTTAGCCGAAAGTCTCTTAGCTTCTTGAAAAAAAATAGTAATCTCCACCGAAAACTTACCCACTTTCCTCCTGGCCTCTTTTATTTTTATTTTTTTTTGTAAGCTTCTCTCCGTAAAACTCTCTCCACCTAACGTAAACTCCCCCTCTTCTCTCCTATATTTTTTCTGTAAGTTCCTCTCCACCTGAACGTAAACTCTCTAAACAGAACTGAAAGTCCAACCTCCAAGATGGGAACAAATAAACTGCAGTATATGTCCAAGGAAGGCTACTCACTTTCTGAAAAATTCACTCCTCTGTTTTCTCTCCCAACGTCCAACTCTTTTCAAGTCAAAGAAAAAAACACCCTTCCTCACCGTCCAACTCTTTGTTTTTCATGCACTTTCAGTCCCCCACGTCTCTCCCACTTTCTCACGTCACTCTCTTTCCGTAAATGTTGAAAAACTCCCCCTCGTTAACCTCTCTGAACGTCCAGTTAGAAACATTTCCGTAGCCCCAGACGAAGTGTCTCACGTCTCTCCATCTATTCAATCAAGCACCGATTTCCTCTCTCAACTTCAACATAAACTCCTGCCAATCCAAGTAACGCACGACACCTCCCTTTTTAGACTTTAACTTTGCATGTATTTGTCCACCGCAAAATATTTTCTTCATCGCATGTGTTTATAAACAATCAAGATACGAAAGTCACCACCAAAAAGTCATCTTTAGTATCTTTTTTTTTTTTTTAGCTGCCAAGTACACTTCCTTCTTGTCATTCTTCTCAGCTTTTAGTCAAAAGTTTCAACCGGATCCCATTTGAATTTTATTTAAGCTGAAAATAAAAAAAAATAACACTCAAAAATAAATTAAAAGAAAAATAGATTATCAAAAATAAACTATATATGTGAGGAAATATTGTCCCATTAATCATAGTTATAAAATTAAGCATAAACATAATATCAATCAATTAAAAATCACAACTCGTATTTATGCTTATTAACCATTTTTTCATCTAAAACCAATAATAATGTCACGAAGCCGTTAAAATACATTGGTTTTAAATAGCTAAAATATGCAATTTTTCAGCTCAAACACTAGTCCCCGCCACTCTAGGGACCACGGAGTCGACACGACAGCGTTACCATATCGTGCGATCCGGTCGTCGCCCAGCGACAACCTAGGGGATGTCACTCAGTATTATCCACTCCCGAGTGACCAGAGGAGCTCCACCGGAATAATAACCCATCCCGGCTTGGGCTCGTGACACGCACGCACCCAAAAATCCATTTACGCCAATAAAACAGGATTTTCTCAATTAAAATAAAATACACGTGCATGCACCATGTAAATGCAAATTTCAATGCTCGACAAATACAACCAACCATAGAACAATAAATCAAGCATCTCCGTCCTCCATCCATCCGACCCCCGAACTCCTCGGACTCAGTCCGGAATCAGCAAACCAACCAAATAAATTATTGAAAGAGCAAAATACATTTAAATCTAAAAGTAGAGTTTGGAAAATACTTACAATGCTATATATGATTTTTAGAAGGTTCGGCGCGCGGCAAACGATGGGCGGAAAACAACGTAACAGTGCAAATGCACTGTAGCTGTGGGTCGCAAAATACTCACTTTTGACCGGGGACAAACCAAGACACCAAATTGATATGGAATGGTCTAGGGATGTTTATGAAGCTAGTGGAAGTGAGTTTTGGCCGTGGGTGGCGGCGAAAATGCCGGTAGAAGTGAAAAACGAGCAAATCGGAGTTGAGCTCGTGGGAGCTGCTCCAGCCAAAATTCACATTTGCTAAGCTTCGCGTACAGCTGGTGCTCTCGTAAATTCCCAAGCACTAAGCGAAGGTGATAAGCATGCTCGTCAATATTCTGGGAATAAATTAAAATATCATCAATAAAAACCACCACAAAAGAATCCAGATAAGGTCGAAAAACCCGGTTCATCAGATCCATGAAAGCTGCAGGAGCGTTAGCCAACCCAAAAGGCATCACTTTGAACTCATAATGCCCATATCTTGATCTAAAAGCAGTCTTGGGGACATCTCTATCTCTTATTCGCAGCTGATAATATCCCGATCTCAAGTCAATCTTCGAGAAGATAGCCGCTCCTTGAAGCTGATCAAATAAATCGTCAATTCTTGGGAGAGGGTACTTATTCTTGATGGTCACTTTATTAAGCTCTCGATAATCAATACACATTCTAAGAGTGCCATCTTTCTTTTTAACAAATAAAACTGGTGCACCCCATGGCGAAGTACTTGGCTGGATAAACCCCTTGTCGACCAACTCTTGCAACTGGGCTTTCAACTCTTTCAACTCGGCTGGTGCCATACGGTAAGGGGCTTTATGCACAGGAGCCGCCCCAGGTTCTAAATCGATGGCGAACTCCAACTCGCGGACTGGAGGTAACCCCGGCAAATCATCTACGAACACATCGGAAAATTCTTCTACAACTGGAAAATCTGCTAAGGACTTGTTCCCAATTGGCGTAGACGCCACTTGAACCAAAAAGGCATCCGCTCCACAAGCAATATCTTTCTTCGCTTGAATTGCCGATATAACCATCGGCTTTTCTTTTAATTTACTCCCCATAAACTCTAGACAATCACCATCTGGGAGTTGAAAACTGATTACACGACTCCTGCAATTTATACTTGCACAATACCGATATAACCAATCCATGCCGAGAATAATATCAAATCCCAACAACTTGAATACCACCAAGTCGGCATCAAGTGTCCTACCACCAAAATCCAAGGGACAACCCAACGCAACTCTAGAACAACAAACCATTTCACCATTTGGAAGACTCACCACTAATGATTCTGGTAGGGGTCCCGTAACCAAATTACATATCCGTGCGAACGTAGAAGACACAAATGATTGAGATGCACCCGAATCAAACAATGTGCAAGCATAAAAGTCATACAACCGGACTCTTCCTGAACCAAACACATATACCCACAAAATCCGAAATAAAGAAACATCAAACCACACCAAACATCAAATCCAAAAATTAATTTAGAACCATACCTGTAATCACTCCAGCATCGTGGGTCGCTGGTGCCTCATCATCCACCTCTCCAGGGGTAACAGCATACACTCGGGCCTGCGCTACTTGCCTCTGATTAGTTCTTCCACCACGTCGACCTCCACGGCTTCCTTGAACTGTATTAGGACACTCACGGGCAAAGTGTCCCTGCTGGCCACAATTATAGCATCGAGCTCCACCCAAAGTGCACTCACCCGTATGAGCTCTATTACACCTCATGCAAACGGGCATCCGACCTCCTATACGCACTCCTGAGGCAGCTTGTGGTCGAGTTCCAGACCGCTGAACAATTTTCTGAGGCGATCCAGAGCTACTTCCTTCTCCAGTATAACTCCGCCTTTTATGTCCCGGAGGGGAACCCATACCCAAATTATTCTCCCGCTCCACGAGAGTGGCCACATCCACTAAATCCTGAAAAGTGGATATCCGGTGGCTGACTACCAACCGGCGTATATCGGGGCGTAGACCCTCCTGGAAACGCTCAGCTTGCATTTCCTCTGTGGCGATGAGGTGGGGAGCAAATTTCCCAAGTTCTACAAATCTTCGGGAGTACTGTTCCACGGTCATGCTCCCTTGGACCAAGTGTGAGAACTCTCTTGCCTTTTGCCGCCTTACAGAAGCGGGAAAGAAACGGTTATTAAATTCCTTCTTGAAGCGCTGCCAAGTCACAGCGGCAAAAGACCCCAATTCTGACTCCAGCATTATTCTTTTGGTATCCCACCAATCAAAAGCAGTGCCCTGCAACAGATAGCTGGCGTAGAGAACTTGTTGCGCCTCAGTGCAACCACATACCTCAAAAGTCCTCTCCAAGTCTTTGATCCACTTTCCAGCTTGTAGTGGATCCTCGTCTCCAGTGAAGTGTGGAGTCCTATGCGCCAGAAAGCGCTCATACGTGCACCCCACTTGCACTCCTCCACTAGGCCCTCCCGGTAGTAGCCATGGCCCTCCTTGTTGCCAAGGCCCTCCTTGTTGCCAAGGCCCTCCTTGCTGTGGCCAAGGACCTCCAGGTTGTGGGCAAGGCCCTCCTGGCTGTGGGCAAGGCCCTCCTTGTTGAGGCCTAAAATTTTGCTGCATAAATTCCGTCATTTGCCGTATAGCTTGGGCAATGGAATCATCTCTCTGTGTATCGTCCCGTGGCCCTTGTGTAGATTTCCTCGGTCTCACCATTTTTCCTGCCACCACAACCTTTGACCCCTTTTTAAGAAAACGAATAAAACCAATAACATAAAACCAAACCAAAACCAATCCACATCACAAGAAACAAAAAGAAACCAGCATATAATAACATAGCTAATTAAGCAAATACAAGCAAACTAGCTCAAATAAATTTCAAACAATTAAAATACGTCGAAAAGCAACTATACTTAAAATAAATTTTTAAAACACAACTTAAAAAATTCTGGTACCTCTCCTATGGGACATGTGGTTTTACCCAGAGCCAAACCGCTCTGATACCACCTGTGACGCCCCTAAATCCCCACGTACCAACACGGGGAATTCGAGACGTCCGGATGGTGACAACCCGGGTCACCATCCTACGACGAGTGTTAAGTGTGTGCAAGCGGCACGAGTGCACAAGGAAATACGCAGGGATAGCAAAGTCATAAAATTAAGTACCAGAATTTTTTCTTAAATAAAATACAAAGCGGTTCAAAGGTACATAATAAAATATTACAAGACATAAATATTGTTTCAAAGCCAACTACAAAACATAAACTTCAACTCAGAACTCCGGCGGAGCCGCATCCTCGGGCTCAGCCTCCTCCTCCTCCTCGAACTCTGCACCAAAATCTACGGTACCAAAAATGGTGCCGCGGGTAAGTAAAATCCAAACACCACTAGATAAAAGCATATTAAACTCAAACAATATGCATGAATAAATGCCAATGCACAAAACTCACAAACCATATTTTTTCCACGCACGCCAAAAACCATTTGGCTCAAAAACATATCATTTAAACAAACCTCACCGTTATCCCCGATAACGGCCCACACATACCGTTTAAAACCAAGCCTCGCCATTATCCCAGATAATGGCCCAAACCACCATTTTCCCAGAAAATGGTTCACAAGTCCTTCGCCATTTTCCCAGAAAATGGCCCGTATCCGAAAACCATAAAAACCAACCGATTATGCATGCACCATGATCTCCCCTAGGGATCATCCGCACACTCTGGCTCTATACCACACCGCAGGTAACGTCTACGCGTGTGACACCTACACGAGTGATGCCCAGACTCGCGCCTCCGCCTCGCGCGTACCTGGCCAGGCCATCCTCTATTCCCCGCCACTCTAGGGACCACGGAGTCGACACGACACGTTACCGTATCGTGCGATCCGGTCGTCGCCCAGCGACAACCCAGGGGATGTCACTCAGTATTATCCACTCCCGAGTGACCAGAGGAGCTCCACCGGAATAATAACCCATCCCGGCTTGGGCTCGTGACACGCACGCACCCAAAAATCCATTTACGCCAATAAAACAGGATTTTCTCAATTAAAATAAAATACACGTGCATGCACCATGTAAATGCAAATTTCAATGCTCGACAAATACAACCAACCATAGAACAATAAATCAAGCATCTCCGTCCTCCATCCATCCGACCCCCGAACTCCTCGGACTCAGTCCGGAATCAGCAAACCAACCAAATAAATTATTGAAAGAGCAAAATACATTTAAATCTAAAAGTAGAGTTTGGAAAATACTTACAATGCTATATATGATTTTTAGAAGGTTCGGCGCGCGGCAAACGATGGGCGGAAAGCAACGTAACAGTGCAAATGCACTGTAGCCGTGGGTCGCAAAATACCCACTTTTGACCGGGGACAAACCAAGACACCAAATTGATAGGGAATGGTCTAGGGATGTTTATGAAGCTAGTGGAAGTGAGTTTTGGCCGTGGGTGGCGGCGAAAACGCCGGTAGAAGTGAAAAACGAGCAAATCGGAGTTGAGCTCGTGGGAGCTGCTCGGTGGCCGATCTAGGCCAGAAATGGGTGGGTTAGGTCGGCAAGAGGTAGGGGAAGAAGTGGTGAAAAGATGGTGGCTGGAGGTGGTGCGACGGCGCCGGAAACGGTGACACACCGTGCGGCTTAGATGCTCTTTTCCGGCCAAACGGCCGGCCGGTTGGGGGAGTTCTTCGAAGGGGTGGTGCACCGGAGGGAGGGGAAGTTTTCTGGGTGGGTGGTGGAGGCCACGCCACCGGCAAGTGGCGGTTCTGGGTGGAGGAAATTTTCGGCTACAGTGTAAAAATCTGGGTTGGTGCCGCTACTTTGAGCGGCTCGTGGCGGCTAACGGTGGCTCCGATGGCTCTGAAAATTGGAGGGGTTGTAGTCTGCCGTGAGAGGAAGAGAATGGCGGGGGTGGTGTATGACACCTCCACCGGACGGCGGAGATACGGCTGGCCAAAGGTGGCTGCGCGGGAAGGCAAAGTGCAGGGGAGAGAGAGAGAACGGCGCACGCACGGGAGGGAAACGGGAAAAAGAAAAAGAAAGGAAAGAAGGAAGGAAAAGAAGGAAAAAAGAAAAAGGAGAAAAAGAAAAGAAGGGAAAAAGAAATGAAGTCCAAACTTCACTTCCGGGATCCAGAAACTGATCCGCCGAAAACGATATAAAAACATAAAACGACTAAAATAAATTAAACACTACATCAAATAAATAAATAAACACCAAGAAAATATTTTAAACACATCGTTAAGCTAAAATAAAATAAATAACTAGCAAAAACCAACTGTTAAATTTTTAAAACCAAAAACGAGCTAAAATCAATTAAACAGCAATTTAAATTCAACAGCCAATAAAATCCAATTAAAATCCGATAATTTAAAATAAAAGCACTATAAATTTAATTAAATTAAATTATTCCTTCAGTGAAAAAAACACGTAAAAACGGGTCATCACAAAACGTAACACTGACACAGTTGGGCAGAGCTACGTAAATTCGAATATATCGGTTTTCATCCAAAAGGTGCGCCCACTAGGGGTAGCAAGAATGGAAAATTTGCCCGACTCTCTGTTGGCCAAGGCCACGTGGTATGTCCTTAATAATTGTCCAGAGATCGAGGACTATTTAGAGTAAGTCCACTTCAGCCAATAATATTTTTTTAGTTTTGTCAGTGGAACATCTTTTAAATATTGATATATATATATATTTGTAGGGATCACCGTAACAAGATGAAAGAAGAGGACCCAACTAATTTCGAGCGTAGGCACCAAATTGAATTCCCAACGTGGTTCAAAACACGCGTAAGATTTCTCTATTTCATATGCAGGAATAACAGTTCAAGTTGTAACTTAGTCTTTTGATAATACTGTTATTGATAAAATCAAATATCCATGCTAGATTGCCGAGTTGCACTCAATGACTCCCCCCACTATGAGCGATGACATATTTGCATTGAGTTGTGGTCCAGATCCACGTGTCGCATCATATTCTGGATGTATAATGAATGGAATTCGGTTTCACACCAAGCAGCTCGAAGGGCGTCGTCGCACCCAAAACAGTGGGGTTGTTGTTCATGGTGAACATCAAGGTTTGCCTGTTGACTTTTACGGTGTGTTGCAAGACATCATAGAATTACGTTATATGGGTTGGCGTAAGTGTTTCATTTTTAAATGTGATTGGTGGGATATTGGCGATACAAGAAGGGGCATACATGTTGGGGAGCACTTCACGAGTGTTAATACCAACCGGCAATATGAGCCATTCGCCCTAGCTTGCCAAACGTTGCAAGTATTTTACATCAAGGACCCGAATTGGGGGGGAAGTTGGCACGCGGTACACAAGATAACCAATAGGAATGTCTACAATATTCGACACAATACCTCGGACTTGCATGATGATGCTGATGATGATGATGATGAGTCCGACGCTTTTGACTCTGAAGACGAGAGTAACACTGAGGAACAGGAGTACGGTCTGGTTAATGAAACTAGCCCGGAGATCCTCAATCCACTAACCCGAGGAGATGAAGACCAATTGCTGGTTGATCCGTCTACCTTGTCACCTGAACAGTTGTCTAGAGAAAGTGACGCTGATGATTGTATTGATGATGAAGCCCTTAGCGTTCGTTTGTAGAAGGAGAACACAGATGATGTGGAAAGACTTGGTACATTGATAAAGGATTAGAATTGCATAATTAAGTTGTTTAAATGAGTGATTTATTTTATCAAATAAGGATTGAACACTTAATTATGCATCAAATTCTAATATTGAATGTCAAATTAATTGATGTCAATATTTTATACACATAAAGTTCTATATTTGCCTTTGAAAGAAATACATTTTTAATGCACATGCAGGAAATCCATTGAAAGCCACTCACACCCACGACAAGACAGCACATGAAAAAGAAAATCCATGGACACTCGGGCAGCACCTTAATGCAGAAAATAAAGAGAAGCAGCCCACATCACACATGCAGGAAATAGCACTTTGAAACCAGCACATGCAGAAAAAGAAATCAACTCTCACACATGCAACAAAACAGTAAGCTGAAATACATGTAGAAGGAAATGAAGCTCACGGATGTAGAGGATCAAAAACACATGCATAAAAGTTGAAACACAGCTCACTCACATGCATCACTCGGGCAGCACATGCAGAAGCAAACCAGCATATATGCAGAAATGCAACTCACGGCTGGTAGTCACTCACACATGCAGAAAAATAAAGCAAACCAAAGCACATGAAGCAGATCACATGGACACATGCAGCATCATTCACGGATGAAAGCAAAGAAACACACGCTGGAACCCATTGACAGCACCTGCAAAAAGTCACGGCACACATGAAGAAAAATAAACACATGAAGCAGAAAACAAAGGAAAGCAAATCACGGCACCTCAACTTTGACAGAGGATCACGGCTAGATGGACAGAAACGAAAGGAAAGAGACGTGGGAAAGTTTTATTTTTCTTCGGCTTGAGAGAGTTGACGTTGGAGAGTTGAGTTTTACGGAAAAAAAATGGGCATGCTGGTTTGGACGTATACGGGGAAGCACATGAATAAGTTGGCACCGAACACATGCATCAATCACGGGTAGAATGGCACCTCAATGCAGAAATCAAACGTGGACAGCAAAGAATGACAGCAACACACGGCACCTCAATGTAGAAATAAAACTCACACATGCAGAAAGCTGAACACAAGGGACCATGGACAGCAAATGAGATGAAAGCTCACCTTATAAAACCGAGAGCAGTTTTTAGTTTAGACACACTATTTTTTTCTGCATATTACGTAAAGTAGAGTAGAGGCATTTGTTTCTGTGTTCATTTATTTCTTGTTTTCCTTCGGTTTACGTAGCAAGGGGGAGATGATTGAGCTGAAATATTGCATATTTTAGATATTTAAAACTAATGTATTTTAAATGTTTCGTGATATTATTATTGGTTTTAGATGGAAAATAGTTAATGACGCCGGACAGGATAGCGATTATCCTGTAGGCTAGTTCCAACAGATGATTCATAGGAGAAAATTCGCCCAAAACCAGAGAGAAAAGTCTCTAGGTTTTAACGGAATATTATAAAATCAAGCAATAAATGAAAATCAGTCCACAAGCCGGACTGTTATAGCCAAAAATCGTGTTTATCCGAATTTTGCCAAAAATAGCAAAATCTCGAAAATCACTCTAAATTGAAATTCGAAATAAAATAAGCAATCTGCAAAAAATTCGGCCCAAATCGGGTTTAAAATGACTTCCTAATTGACAAGCGAAATATTACCATAAATAGTAAAAACTAACTAAAACTAGTGATTCGGAGGGGAAAACAGCAGAATTTGAGGTCGAAAAAAAGGTACATGGAGCTATGCTCAATGTGGACAGCGTGCGCGCCGAAAGGAGCTTTCCGAATTGGGGTCTTATGTGCGATTCCGACACCCGTAGCTAAAGTTATGGCTAAAAGACTGAAACACACTCAAAACGGTCCCAATGAGGAACATATCACAATCAATTCCCGCCTTTACGCTGATCTGCCAATTCATGGTATCTCAGCGCCATCAAGGTGCAATCTGACAGCTCAGCATCATCTGTCTCCGATCCCCCTGCATCAGTCGCTGACTCACTCAAAAATGAGTAGCACTAATGCTCTCCCAAGTGCATGAGGATGTCGTGTAATAATTAGGAATAAATTCCTAAATCGTCTCCTCAGAGAAAGTTACTCAAAAATTAAACTCGTTGAAAAAGTGTGAAAAACTTCACAAAGAGAAAAAACAAACAAATGGTATGTGCAATAAATGGAAAGGTTACTAGTCATGGACTAGATTCATGTTTTTAGATTTTTGATTGTCGGATTTGAATGTAAATGACTAATAGATTAAATTCAGAAATTAATAAAACTAAATTAAGAATTTAAACTAGATTAGAAAGTAATTAATAAAATACAAACTGAAAATTGAAAATGCTCAAAGAAAAGAAAGATTAAAGAAGTGCGAAAAATAAATAACACGAAATAAGTAAACAGAAATTAAATTGCCCAAACTTCTAAGCTAAAAATCTCAAAAGTATTCTATAAACTTTAAACTGAAATTAAAAAAATATAGAGAACGAAAAGTATGGTGGAAAATTCCCCTTCACCATTCAATTGAAATTCAAAACAAAAAGAACCAACTTCTTATGTAACACTCTTGAAAATTAATCTCCAAACCTTTAATGAAAATTCTAGAACAATTCTTTATTCCATGAAATCAACTAACACACTTGCAAGAATTTAAAGTATTACACATAATGAAATAAAATTCTAGAGTAATTCTTAGCACAATTAATAAAAACTCTAAAACAATTCTTTAATCCATGAAATCACTTAACACACTTGCTAGAATTTAAAGTATTACACTTAATGAAATAAAATTCTAAAGCAATTCTTAGCACACTTAATAAAAACTCTAAAACAACATAGCATTGCAACCAAAAGAAAAAAAAATTCCGAATACTAAGACTTGAATTTTGCATTTCAACACAACTCCATCTTTATTTCATTCACACATCCCCACCTACTAACCAACTTAAAAATCAACTTAGCAACAATTAAATTACAACTTGACCGAAACTTCATGCAAGAATTAAAGTAGCACTAACTTCACTAAAAAAAACTGCTAAGGAACATAAGAACAAGACTAAAACAGAGCAGAAAAAATTATCTCTCTACTCCACACGTCCAACCCCTATTTAAAGAACCCATCTACCACTTCTTGAATGTCCAATTTGGTGGAAAAAGAACAGCATAATTCGGTGGAAAAGAGAGCTGGAAAAATTGACTTTTTGTTTCTCAATTGATGCAAAATTTCGGTGGAGGGACAACACACATTCGGTGGAGAATTCTGCATGTGCTAAAGCCGTGATTTGCTGCTGTCCAAGTCAGTTTCTGGAGCAGATTTTCTTGACTTTTTGTTGCTCAACTTGTTGCAAGAAGTTGGTAGAAATAGCAGCAGAATTTCGGTGAAGATACAACACATGTTCTTGACTTTTTGTTGCTCAATTTGTTGCAGGAAATTGGTGTTGTCCGAGTGCTTCAATTTCTGCATGTGTATGTTGTCTGCATGTGCTGCATTTAGGTGCCGTGTGCTGCATGTTTTCCTGCTTGTGTTTTTACTTTCCAGCCGTGATTATTGATTTTCTGTTTTCTGCTTCATGTGCTGTTTTTCTTCTGCATGTGTGAATGCTGTGAGGTTGATTTTCTACATGTATGAGCTTGAGGTGCCGTGATTTCAGCTTGTTTTTCTCCCAGCCGTGAGTTGCTCTGCCAACTTTTCTGCATGTGTGCTGCCTTCATCCTTATTTTCTGCATTGAGGTGCAACTTTCTGCATGTTGTTTCTTCTGCATGTGCTGCTGCAGTTTCTGCATTTGTCCATGTTTTGCTACTGTTTTTTCTGCTGCAGTTTTTTCTGCTGCAATTTTGTCTGCTGCAGTTTTTTTTTCTGCTGCAGTTTTTTTTCTGCTGCTGCAATTTTTCTGCTGCTTTTTTCTACATCTGATTTTCTGCATGTGTTGTCAACTTCCTGATTTTCTGCATTGCTGCATTTCTAAACTGCATGTGCTATAGGCTCCACCATGTCTTTCTTGCTTCATTTTTCTGCTTGCTGTGAGTAACTTTTCTTTTTTCTGTCGTAAGTCCAAAATTTCTGCTGCAAGTTGCTGCTGTCCAAAATTTCTGCTGCAAGTTGCTTTGAGGTTTGAGTGATTTCAGCTTCTTCCGTTGGGATCATTTGCATTTGTTTCTTCTGCTGTCCTCAATTTTTGGCTTTCCATAAAAACTCTCCAACGTCAACTCTCTCAAAAATAAATCCCAACATCCTCTTCTACTCTCGAAAAATTCTCCACCGACTCATGCAAATCCCCATGACCGACTCTCTTCTTTTCTTTCATTGAAAACCACTGACATCTCTCTCCTTTTCTGGAAACTAACCCTTTGAATTTTATTCAAGCTGAAAATATGAAGAAAGAAATAACACTCAAAAAAAATAAATATAAAAAAAAATATGTTATATATTTGAATAGATATTGTCCAATTATATCTTAGTTATAAAATTAAGTATAAACATGATATTAATCAATTAAAAATCACAACTCGTATTTATGCTTATTAACCATTTTTCCATTTAAACCAATAATAATGTCATGAGGAATTTAAAATACATTGGTTTTAAATAGTTAAAATATGCAATATCTCAGCTCAATCACATCCCCCAACTAGCATTTTGCTAACCCTTGAGCAAAATAGTGAAAATTAATTGAGATGAATATTGCATAAAGATCGAAATTCAAACAAAAACAATCAAACTCAATTCTGAATTCTCACAAAAGTGACACGTTACTACTCAACCCCCAAGGGTTATACCCACCAAGACTATCTTCAACAATCTTTCACATAAAATTAAAACAAATTTCTCAGGACTCAAATGTGTGTGTGGAGCTAAACTGGTTGTGTGTTCCTCATTACTAGCCATGATTTGTCTTAGGATTTTTTCAACCTTAAGATTAATCATTGCTGATTCTAACTACCTCAAAGCCCAAGGGACTAGCAGTTTTCACGCCAGCTCTGTTTTTAAAGGTTGGACACTCAACCCCCAAAGTCTTGGGTAACTATTTCTAGCCCTTTTTACTTAGGAAAGTTCACTAAGTGGCCTTTATTTCTTCTTCGTTTTTCTTTTCTTTTTTTTTATCCTTTTCTTTTCTTTTCTTTTCTTTTTGGCATGGCTCGGTAGTCCTGCAGTTTACTTCTCCAGTGTTAAATCAATGAATGGTAAATAAGGAACACTACAAGCGTAAGCATGTGCAAAATGTCCTTCAAACTTTGCCTTTCGTTCTACAGAAATCTTATCAAGTTTCATCTCAATAACTATAACATCTCGGTGTTTCAAGCCACATATCAACAAAATATGATGCATCAAAAATCATGTTCTATGTTTAAGCTTGAAAATAAATCTTCAGAAATGATACCGCTCAACTACTCCACCAAGATGCTCAATCATAAATGTATCAGTGGGCATCAAGTTTTTTTTTTATCCTTTTTTTTTTAAATATTATTTTAAAAGACTGTGCATAATGCTACCCCCCAACTAGTGAGAGACATAGTCCTCAATGAATCGAACGAAAGAAACAAAGTGCACAGAACTAAGCAAACAAAACAAACAATCAACAAGAAAAATAAAATCAAATGCAAAAGAACAAATAAAAGAAAATGCAAGTAAAGAAAACTGTAAAGAAGGAGAAACAACTCAAAATACTTCCCAGGGAGCTCTATCAACCACAAACAGCTGCTCATCCGGGAAACTATCATCGAGAGGAAAACTGACATTTAAAGAAGGAGATGATGACAATCTAGAGAGGTGGTCAGCTACCATGTTTTCAACTCCTTTCTTGTCCTTAATGTTGATGTTGAACTCTTGAAGTGGTAAAGAAGAATCTGCAAAACAATCAAAAGATTCAAAGTCATCTTCATTAATATGATCAATTTTTTTATTAAGTAAAAATTCAGGTGTCTGAAAAATAGAATCATTATCAGAGAAAAGAGAATTTGAGCAAATAAACTCTGTTGGTGTCAAACTCTCCACAGCATTCAAATCACTTGTGTCATCAAAATGTGTTGGCATTTTGCCAGCATTGAAAACGTTCAACTCAAGTGTCATGTTCCCAAAGGTAAGCTTCAAAACACCACTTCTGCAATTGATCAAAGCATTTGATGTAGCTAGGAATGGCCTTCCAAGGATGACAGGAGCTTGGTAAATAGTGGAGACTGGTTGTTGCATATCAAGAACTACAAAATCCACTGGGTAGTAAAATTTGTCCACCTGGACCAACACGTCCTCTACAACACCCCTCGGTACCTTAATTGATCTGTCAGCCAACTGTAGCGTGATGGAGGTCTTTTTTAGCTCACTCAATCCCAACTGTTCATACACTGAGAACGGTAGCAGGTTCACACTACTCCCCAGATCAAGTAAAGCTCTCCCAATGCGTGATTCGCCGATCATAATGGAAATGTTGGGAGAGCCGGGATCTCCAAACTTCTGAGGAGTCTCGCTCAATATCAATGCACTAACTTGCTCTGTCAGGAAAGCTTTCTTCTTTACATTCAGCTTCCTCTTCACTGTGCACAAGTCCTTCAAAAATTTTGCATATGAAGGCACTTGTTGTATGGCATCCAAGAGTGGAATATTGATTTTCACTTGCTTGAAAATCTCTTGAATCTCCGTGTGATACTTGTTCTTTTGGCCAGCTGCCAATCTCTGAGGATAAGGAACCACAGGTTGGTATCCCTTACTAGTTTCAGCATCTACACTTACAGGCTTCTTCAGNGCATCTACACTCACAGGCTTCTTCAGCTCTGGTCTCACTACTCTGGTTCTTTCTCAACTTCATCAGGTTCCGTTACATCTTCAGGTGTAGGAGCAACTACCTGTGTGTCTATAGGCATCTCTGGTCGGGAAACTTCCTTCCCACTTCTCAAAGTAATAACTGCCTTCGCTGTCTCAATAACGTCCCCTGAGACATTATGCACTTGCTGTTGTTGCTGCCTGTATACTTGAGGATTAGGCTGAGGCTGCGCTGGAAATTTCCCTTTCTCTAGGGTGCTCAAGGTCGTGCTCATCTTATTCATAGTGCCACGCAACTCATTTATGGCCTGAGTATTTTGATTATTTGTGGTGGCCTGAATCTGCATGAATTGTTGAAGTGTATTGGCCATCTGTGCCATACTGTCATCTAGAGTTTTCTTTGCAGATGATGAAGGTTGAAAACTCTGTGCAGCCATATGAGGCTGAAATCCAGGCGGAGCTACAGGAGGATAGCTCTGAGGATTCTGATATGACGGATACTGATGCTGAGGAGCACTCTGATGAAATGGTTGCTGTTGAGGTGGTGGGGACCGACCAGGTTGATCATTTCTCCATGAGAAATTTGGGTGATTCCGCCACCCCGGATTATATGTGTTGGAGAAAGGCTGATTTTGTGCTCTATTCACCCAAGTTAGTTGATTGCATCTGCTCAGACCCACTTTCTTGAAATACTGGCATTAATGGGCAGTTTGGGTCTTATGGTTTGAATCAGCACATATAGAACATGCCTCTGCTACTTTCACAGCCTTACTTTGTCCATTTCCATGACCTCCATTCTTCTAGTCAATGCAGTTATTCGGGCTTGAACATCAGTGTCCCCTTTAAGCTCGTATCTACCCCCTCCAGAAATAGCCCTCAGTGGTTGTGCTGTTGATGGAACTCGATCAGTACGAGTGTTCCACTGTTGCGCGCTCTCAGCAAGGTAGTCAAAAAATGACAGTGCTTCATCAGGTTCCTTGCTAAAGAACTCCCCATTGCACATTGTCTGAACAAATTGCTTGCATTCCGGAGTGAGGCCAGTGTAAAAATAGCTCACCAACCTCCAAGATTCAAAACCATGATGTGGACAGATGTTCATCAAATCTTTAAATTTTTCCCAACTGGCCTGAAAGGTCTCATCAGGTCTCTGATTGAATTGGCTGATTTGCTCTTGCAAAAATTGAGTTCTCTGAAAGGGAAAATTTTTTGTAAGAATTCACGCTGCATATCAGACCAACTAGAAATAGAGTTGGGTCTTAAAGAGTTAAACCAAATCTTCGCTTTATCCTTTAAAGAGAAAGGAAATAAACGAAGTCTAATGAACTCATCAGTAACAGCCCTAGTGATAAATGTGGCGCAAGCCAACTCAAAATCTGTCAAGTGCTGGTAGGGACTCTCAGAATCCATCCCGTGGAACTGAGGTATCACTGACATCATGCCATGCTTAATAGAGAAATTGGGTGCATTTTCTGGTAAAACAATGCATGAAGGTGTAGTGGTACGAGTGGGTTGCAAATAGTCCTTAAGAGTGCGTGGTGCAGGTGCAGCCATGTTTTCTGATTCAACTTCAATTTCGTCACCTGACTCACTCAAAGAAAAGACAGGCGAGCTATCTATCTCCAAGCTGTGTATACTACTCTCAACACTCGATGTGACTCTAAGCAACCTATTTGAACTGTCTCTTACCCATGACATGAAACATCAGTTTAGAGAAGCATAAAAAATAACGAGTTTAAATTCAAGTAAATTACTTTCCCCGGCAACGGCGCCAAAAACTTGACTCACTCAAAAATGAGTAGCACTAATGCTATCCCAAGTGCAGGAGGATGTCGTGTAATAATTAGGAATAAATTCCTAGATCGTCTCCTCAGGGAAAGTTACTCAAAAATTAAACTCGTTGAAAAAGTGTGAAAAACTTCACAAAGAGAAAAAACAAACAGATGGTATGTGCAATGAATGGAAAGGTACTAGTCATGGACTAGATTCATGTTTTTAGATTTTTGATTGTCGGATTGGAATGTAAATGACTAATAGATTAAATTCAGAAATTAATAAAACTAAATTAAGAATTTAAACTAGATTAGAAAGTAATTGACAAACATGCCTAATATTGAAAAACCCCAAATAAAGTTCAACACAAAGTTATGAAAATTAAATAAACATTGTCTATAACAAAAATAAAATACACGAAAATAGCACAAGAACATAAAATGAAAGAGAGATAAAAAAAACCCCTCTTTCACTCAATCTAAACCGACTAAAAAGAAAGACTAAGAACAAAATGAAATACCACCTAAACTAATAATAGAGAAATTAAATGCATAATTAGAGTAAAAATCAAAGTCATCTATGCAAACTTATACAACTGCAAATTAAAATAAAATATAGAAACGATAAAGATTAATAATCCTCACCTCAAGAACCGCTGCATACAAAAAAACCAATGTAACTATATGTAACACTGAAAATAAGCAAATTAAAAATAGAAAAGTTCTAGAAGTTACTTATCCTAAATCGAACGAACAACTGCAAGAATTTAAAGTATTAACATAATAAAATAAAATTAGATAGACTTAGCACAATACATAAAAACTAAAAATTCTTGTAATCATGAAATCATAAAGAACACTAGCAAATATAAAGATTGACACTTAATGAAATAAATTCTAAAGAATTCTAGACACTTAATAGCTCGGAAAAAACAAGCATGAAAAGAAAAGAAAAATCGAAACAAACTTGAAATTTTTGCATTTCAACACCTCCATCTTATCAATGTACACAAAAGATCCCACCATAAACTAAAACCAATCTTAATAACTCTAGCAACATTAAATACAAGAAACAAACTTATGCATTAAGTAGAACTTCACTAAAAAAAGAAGGAAATAGCAACAGAACAGACAGATAAAAATTATCTACTACACGCCAACCCTTAGAACCAATAATTGAATGCCAATGGAAAACACATGGTGAAGGAGCTGGAAAATTCTTTGTTCTCTAACTAGCAAATTCGTGGAAGGAAACATGAATTCGGGAGAATTAGTGCTCTCTCCTTGGGGTTCTGGATCTTTATTTTGTTGCTAGCGTATTGGTCAAATTACAATTTCTATTTGGCTCAACTGTAACAAGCTAAAATGCAGAAATTCTAAGTACAACACAGTTCTGACTTCTTTGTTGTCAATGTCAGGTAAATTGGCTGCTGTCGTGTGCTTCCCTCCTCTGAATATGCATGTGTCGAGCTGTGCCTTGCATTGGTGCTGTGTGATGTTCTGCATGCTTTTTTCTCCGCGTGTCATTGTTGTTTTTGCTCGTCTTTATTTTTCTGCATGTGTGAAGCTGTAGGTTGATTCTTCTGATGTTTTTTTCTGCATGTTGTTGCTTGAGTGCCTGATGTTCAGCTTGTGTGAGTGGTTGCTCCCAGCCGTGAGTTCTCCTGCCAATTTTCTGATGAGTGTGCCTTCTGCATTTTGTGGGTGCCTTTGCATGTTATTTCTTCTCATGTGCTGCCTGCAGTTTGCTGCATTGTCCATGTTCACTGTTTCTGCTAGCAGTTTTTTATTTTTGCTGCCAATTTTCTGCTGCAGTTTAATTTCAGTGTGAGAAGTTTGCTGCTTGATTTGCATGATTTCTGCTTGTTGTCCAACTTGTGATTTTCAGTGAAGAGCAGCATTTCTGAGAAGCGCAGTGTAAAATGTGGAGTCACAGCTTCTTGTTGATTTTCGACTTTTGCAGAACTTAATAACAGCTTTTTTTAGTGTGAAAACTCCAAACATTTCTCTCACTCCAAGTTGCACTTCCACGAAATTTCTGCTGACAATATGCCAAATTTGAGTCTCTACAGTGACAGGCTCTTCCATGGGAATTAAATTGCATTTTCCGATTCTGACTTACCTCAATTTTGCCATACAAGAACTCTCCAAATACTTTCAATAAATCCAACCTCACTCTCAATTCTCGTCTCAATCATGACTACTTCTTTTCTTTGCAACTCTCAAATCCATCGACATCTTCTAGCCAACTCATAGTTCTGGAACTAGATCCCATTTGAATTTTATTCAAGCTGAAAATATGAAGAAAGAAATAACATCAAAAAATAAATATCAAAATATGTTATATATTTGAAAGATATTGCCCAATTATATCTAGTTATAAAATTAAGCATAAACATGATATTAATCAATTAAAAATCACAACTCGAATTTATGCTTATTAACATTTTTCCATTAAAACCAATAATAATGTCATGAGGAATTTAAAATACATTGGTTTTAAATAGTTAAAATATGCAATATCTCAGCTCAATCAACATTGAGTAGGGTATTTTGAGGTGCTAAAAGAGATTAATGCCCTTGAGAAGAAGGCACAAAAAGTTTGGGCTAGGGGTTGTTCAATCTATTGCATACAAAGGCACACATGTGTTCCAATTGGTGTGGGTTTAGGGTTTTGAGATGTCATTACCCTTAATGACATGTGTGGAGATTTATCTAGGGTTTTAATATGATCTAAGAATGATGCAGATGAATAATAAAACAATAAAATTTTAGATAAAAAGAAACTAAAAATATTAAGAAGGAAAATTAAGCTCAAAACATGGTTTAAAGACTACTAATCATGAGTAAGTTGATTAATATCCTTAACTCAAGTTAGAAGCTTAATTATGGACAAATGGGAGTTCTAATGGGTGTGACGGAAGCCAATGGTATGGTGCATGTGGGCTTCAAATAGAAGTGTGAAAATGCAAAACAAGACTTTGGGCCTTGTTGGGCTTAAAAAGGCAATGAATGGGAGTTGCATGGTTAATGGGCTTTGGGTGTGAGTTGATGGGAGGACTTAGTTCCAGATTTTAAGAGGTCATGAGAGGCCTCAAGATCCACAAAGATAGGGCTTGAAAGACATGCCTTAATGTAAATGGGTCATGGGTCAAAGCTAACACTAAGTTAGGCCCAAAAGGCCTTTTGCCTTCCTTCCACTTGGGCCAAACCTTTCTAAGGCTAACCCACAAGAACTTATGTGATGCCCCCAAATTCCGCTTGGGATCGGCTGAACATTTGAAACGTCAAGACATGCAATACAAGGTTACTTGCCCCCCCATTCATGTCATATAAGATGTAATATTCATAACATGCATATAGCATTATGCAATATTCGTAGTGGATAAATTTTTTTCTTTATTAATACTATGCACCAAATTGAAAATATCCCAAATACTTAAAACATACTTCATACATAATGACATATTAAACAGCTGATATCACGATGATCGGTGCAAAACTGCAAGTGCACAGTATCGTAGTTTTATAATAAAGTGGTAAGAAGAGTATCGTCCTCAGGGATTGGTACCTTACTTATGCCAAATACCAAAATTATACTAATCTCGATTTTATCTAGAGGAATCACTAAGATTTTGGAGTTGCAATTTAAACTAAAATTGACTCAAAGATTAATAAGCAAATGAAATAAAACTGACGTTTGAAGATCAGATTAATGGGAAAGAAAACTTCTAGGAAACCGATTTCACCTAATTCGTCACTATGCTTTTATCATCCAGCTAATTTAATTTAATTCTATTTGTCTATTAGCAAATCTTGTGATGACCCGCTTTTATGTGTATTTTCACTGAAGGGATATTTTAATTTAATTAAATATTTTATAGTACTTTTATTTTAAATTATCGAGTTTTAAATAGATTTTATTGGCTGTTGAATTTAAATTGTGATTTAATTTATTTTGGCTTGTTTTTGGTTTTAAAAATTTAAATAATTGGTTTTTACTAGTTATTTATTTTATTTTAGCTTATTGAAGTGTTTAAAATATTTTTAGTGGTGTTTATTTATTTATTTGATGTAGTGTTAATTTATTTTAATCGTTTTATGTTTTTTATACCGTTTTCGGCTGATCAGTCTTTGGACTTCCGACGTGAGGACTGGACCTCATTAATTTCCTTCATCTTTTTCTTTTTCTTTTCTTTTCCTCTTCTTTTTCTTTTTTCTCTTTTTTCTTTTTTCCCTTTTTTCTCCTCTCTCCCGCTCGGACTCTCTCTCCCCGCGCCTCTCTTTCTCTCTCTCTCCTCACCCACGCCGGAACCAAGCCCCACCCAGGCCCGCCGTTCGCCGGCGTCGTGCCCGACGCCACCCCTGCCGGTCGACTCCCCTCCGGCCGGTGATCACTCCCCCCAACTCCCAGCCCCAACCGGCCGGCCGTTTGGCCGGAAAACGCCCAAAAAGCCGCACGGTTTGTGGCTCGATCCGCCGCCGTCGCTCCACCTCCGGCCACCACCTCTTCACCACTTCTTCCCCTACTCCTTGCCGACCTAACCCACCCATCCCCGGCCTCAAACGGTCACCGGAGCGGCTCCCACGAGCTCAACTCCGATTTGCCCTTTTTCCGCCCCTACCGGCGTTTTCGCCGCCACCCACGGCCAAAACTCACTTCCACTAGCTTCATAAACATCTCTAGACCATTCCCTATCAATTTGGTGTCTTGGTTTGTCCCCGGTCAAAAGTGGGTATTTTGCGACCCACGGGAACAGTGCATTTGCACTGTTACGTTGCTTTCGCATCGCCGTTCGCTTCGCGCCGAAGCTTCTAAAAATCCTATATAGCGCTGTAAGTATTTTCCAAACGCTACTTTTAGATTTAAATGTATTTTACTCTTTCAATAAATTATTTGGTTGGTTCGCTGATTCCGGACTGAGTCCGAGGAGTTCGGGGGTCGGATGGATGGAGGACGGAGTTGCTTGATTTGTTGTGCTATGGTTGAATTTATTTGTCGAGCATTGAAATTGGCATTTACATGATGCATGCACTTGTATTTTATTTTATTGGATAAAATCATGTTTTATTGGCGTAAATGGTTTTTGGGAGTGTGCGTATCACGAGCCCAAGCCGGGATGGGTTATTATCTCGGTGGAGCTCCTCTGGTCACTCGGGAGTGGATAATACTGAGTGACATCCCCTGGGTTGTCGCCGGGCGACGACCGGATCGCACGATACGGTAACGCTGTCGTGTCGACTCCGTGGTCCTTTTAGTGGCGGGGACTAGAGGATGGCCTGGCCAGGTACGCGCGAGTTGGAGGCGCGAGTCTGGGCATCACTCGTGTAGGTGTCACACGCGTAGACGTTACCTGCGGTGTGGCACAGAGCCAGAGTGTGCGGATGATCCCTAGGGGAGATCATGGTGCATGCATAATTGGTTGGTTTTCATGGTTTTCGGATATGGGCCATTTTCTGGGAAAATGGCGATGGTCTTGTGATCCATTTTCTGGGAAAATGGTGGTTTGGGCCATTATCTGGGATAATGGCGAGGCTTGGTTTTAAAGGTTATGTTTTTAAGCCAGTTGGGTTTTTGGCGTGCGTGGAAAATATGATTTATGAGTTTTGGAGCATTGACATTCATTCATGCATATTGTTTGAGTTTAATATGCTTTTATCTAGTGGTGTTTGGGTTTTACTTACCTGCGGCACCATTTTTGGTACCGTAGATTTTGATGCAGTGTTCGAGGAGGAGGAGGAGGCTGAGCCCGAGGATGCGGCTCCGCCGGAGATCTGAGTTGGAGTTCATGCTTTATGTTTGGTTTGAAACAATATTTATATCATGTAATATTTTATTATGTACCTTTGAACCGTTTTGTATTTTATTTAAGAAAAAATTCTGGTACTTAGTATTTGACTTTGCTATCCGCTGCGTATCTTCTTGTGCACATGTGTCGCTTGCACACACTTGGCACTCGTCGTTAGGATGGTGACCCGTGATGTCACCATCCGGGCGCCTCGAATTCCCCGTATCCGTACGTGGGGATTTTGGGGGCGCCACAAATCTCTAATTCATCCAAAAGCCTCTTTCGATAGTCAATTGGAAATTATTCTTGTTCATCAATTCACACAAGAATATGCAAATTAAATAATCAAGAACACATTAAGACCAATGATTTAATTACTACATAGGTTCATACAAGTCTTTCGATCTCTATACTTACCTATGCTGAAATATTCAAGATCTACTCTAGAACAATTCTTTATTCCATGAAATTAACTAACACACTTGCAAGAATTTAAAGTATTACACATAATGAAATAAAATTCTAGAGTAATTCTTAGCACAATTAATAAAAACTCTAAAACAATTCTTTAATCCATGAAATCACTTAACACACTTGCTAGAATTTAAAGTATTACACTTAATGAAATAAAATTCTAAAGCAATTCTTAGCACACTTAATAAAAACTCTAAAACAACATAGCATTGCAACCAAAAGAAAAAAAAATTCCGAATACTAAGACTTGAATTTTGCATTTCAACACAACTCCATCTTTATTTCATTCACACATCCCCACCTACTAACCAACTTAAAAATCAACTTAGCAACAATTAAATTACAACTTGACCGAAACTTCATGCAAGAATTAAAGTAGCACTAACTTCACTAAAAAAAACCTGCTAAGGAACATAAGAACAAGACTAAAACAGAGCAGAAAAAATTATCTCTCTACTCTACACGTCCAACCCCTATTTAAAGAACCCATATACCACTTCTTGAATGTCCAATTTGGTGGAAAAAGAAAAGCATAATTCGGTGGAAAAGAGCAGCTGGAAAAATTGACTTTTTGTTTCTCAATTGATGCAAAATTTCGGTGGAGGGACAGCACACATTCGGTGGAGAATTCTGCATGTGCTTCTTCCTTTTCTTTTCTGTGGTTTGCCTGTTTCTGGATCTGTTTTTACTTTCTTCTGCATGTGCTAAAGCCGTGATTTGCTGCTGTCCAAGTCAGTTTCTACAGCAGATTTTCTTGACTTTTTGTTGCTCAACTTGTTGCAAGAAGTTGGTAGAAATAGCAGCAGAATTTCGGTGAAGATACAACACATGTTCTTGACTTTTTGTTGCTCAATTTGTTACAGGAAATTGGTGCTGTCTGAGTGCTTCAATTTCTGCATGTGTATGTTGTCTGCATGTGCTGCATTTAGGTGCCATGTGCTGCATGTTTTCCTGCTTGTGTTTTTACTTTCCAGCCGTGATTATTGATTTTCTGTTTTCTGCTTCATGTGCTGTTTTTCTTCTGCATGTGTGAATGCTGTGAGGTTGATTTTCTGCATGTATTTTTTCTGCATGTATGAGCTTGAGGTGCCGTGATTTCAGTTTATTTTTCTCCCAGCCGTGAGTTGCTCTGCCAACTTTTCTGCATGTGTGCTGCCTTCATCCTTATTTTCTGCATTGAGGTGCAACTTTTTGCATGTTGTTTCTTCTGCATGTGCTGCTGCAGTTTATGCATTTGTCCATGTTTTGCTACTGTTTTTTCTGCTGCAGTTTTTTTTTTCTGCTGCAGTTTTTTCTGCTGCAATTTTGTCTGCTGCAGTTTTTTTTTCTGCTGCTGCAATTTTTCTGCTGCTTTTTTCTGCATCTGATTTTCTGCATGTGTTGTCAACTTCCTGATTTTTTGCATTGCTGCATTTCTAAACTGCATGTGTTGTGGGCTCCACCATGTCTTTCTTGCTTCATTTTTCTGCTTGCTGTGAGTAACTTTTCTTTTTTCTGTCGTAAGTCCAAAATTTTTGCTGCAAGTTGCTGCTGTCCAAAATTTATGCTGCAAGTTGCTTTGAGGTTTGAGTGATTTCAGCTTCTTCCATGGGATCTTTTGCATTTGTTTCTTCTGCTGTCCTCAATTTTTGGCTTTCCATAAAAACTCTCCAACATCAACTCTCTCAAAAATAAATCCCAACATCCTCTTCTACTCTCGAAAAATTCTCCACCGACTCATGCAAATCCCCATGACTGACTCACTTCTTTTCTTTCATTGAAAACCACTGACATCTCTCTCCTTTTCTGGAAACTAACCCTTTGAATTTTATTCAAGCTGAAAATATGAAGAAAGAAATAACACTCAAAAAAAATAAATATCAAAAAAAATATGTTATATATTTGAATAGATATTGCCCAATTATATCTTAGTTATAAAATTAAGCATAAACATGATATTAATCAATTAAAAATCACAACTCGTATTTATGCTTATTAACCATTTTTCCATTTAAAACCAATAATAATGTCATGAGGAATTTAAAATACATTGGTTTTAAATAGTTAAAATATGCAATATCTCAGCTCAATCAGTCGCCCCGGGTTGGAAAGAACTCGTCCTCGAGTTCAGAGTAGTGTCATCAGAATCCACAAAACAAGGACTTAGGTGCTTCACATTAAAGACATCAGACGTCTTCAAGTGACTGGGAAGGCGCAACCTGTAAGCGTTATCATTGATCTTCTGCACGACCTCACAAGGTCCAATCTTCCGATCCTTAAGCTTATTATACTCGCCAACAGGAAAACGATCACAAGTTAATACACCCCAGACAAAATCACCAACATCAAAAAGTACCTGACAACGATGACTATCAATCCGAGTCTTGTACTTGGTATTGCTCTCATGAATGGTCTGTTTCACCTGCTCATGGATGCCCCGAAGGTACTCTGCCATCTCATCTGCTTTAGGACTGAAACATCCTATACGTGGAATAGGGGCTAAGTCCAGCACCCCGGATGGGTTCTGACCATAGACAATCTCAAATGGGCTTAAACCTGTGGTTCTGTTTTTCGATCTGTTGTAGGCAAATTCTGCTTGAGGCAATGCCAAATCCCACTGCTTCGGCTTCGTTCCTGCCAAACACCTCAAAAGGTTGCCCAAACTCCGGTTCACCACCTCGGTCTGGCCATCTGTCTAGGGGTGGTAGGCGCTACTAAAATTCAACTGCGTTCCCAGTTTCCCCCACGGGCTCTTCCAGAAATGACTGATGAACTTGGTATCACAATCTGAAGTGATGGATCGAGGAACACCATGTAAACGCACAATCTCCCTGAAATAAAGATGGGCAATCCGGACAGCAACCATAGTCTTCCTGCAAGCTACAAAATGGGCCATCTTGGAAAACCTGTCAACCACAACAAAGATAGAATCCGAGGCCCTTTGGGTGCGGGGTAAGCCCAATACAAAATCCATGCTGACATCGAACCAAGGAGCTTTAGGAACAGGTAAGTGAGTGTACAAGCCCGCATTGGTGAGAACTCCCTTAGACCGCTGGCACACATAACAACGGTCCACATAATGGGCCACATCACTAGTCAACTTGGGCCAATAAAAGTCAGAACAGATAAGGGCCAAGGTCTTATCTCGGCCAAAGTGTCCCTCATTATGAAGCTCACTTATAATTTGCTGCCTCAATGAACAATCTGGAATGCACAACTGTAATCCACGAAACAGATACCCATTATGCAAAACAAAATCATGACGGTGACCCTCAGTTACCTCCTGAAATATCCTTCCAAAGGAAGGATCAGTTGCATACATATCTGTGAACGTCTCAAAGCCTGCAACTTTGGTACTCATCGTGGTGAGGAGTAAGGTACGACGGCTCAGGGCATCTGCGACGCGGTTCAGACTCCCTGCTTGGTGCCTCAGCATAAAGGTGAATTCTTGCAAGTATGCCACCCACTTGGCATGACGTCTACTCAGCTTGTGTTGGCCATTGATGTACTTCAGGGCCTCATGATCGGTAAATAGAATAAACTCCTTTTGTACTAGGCAGTGACGCCAATGCTTCAGGGACTGAACTATGGCATAGAACTCCAGATCATAAGTGGAATAATTTTTCTTTGATCCCGATAGCTTCTCACTGAAAAAAGCAACCGGACGACTTGCCTGACTCAGAACACCACCAATGCCAACGCCAGATGCATCACAATTTACCTCGAACACTTTGTCAAAATCAGGAAGTGCTAAAACTGGTGCCTCGGTCATCTTCTGCTTGACTAGTTGAAAACTGGCCTGTGCCTCCTCAGACCACTGGAAATCACGCCCCTTGAGGCACTCTATGATAGGGGCAATCAGAGTACTGAAATTTCTAATGAACCGGCGGTAGAAAGATGCCAATCCATGGAAACTTTGGATGTCATGTAAGGTCCTTGGTCTGGGCCACTCCAAGACTGCATCTATCTTTGACTGATCTGCATGAACACCATCAGTAGACACAACAAAGCCAAGAAAAGTCACAGAAGTAGTGAAGAAAGAACACTTCTTCTAATTGACAAACAAGCACTCCGTTTTCAGCATCTCAAAAATAGCACGGAGGTGATCGAAGTGTGAAGCCCATGTCGGACTATAAATGAGGATATTATCGAAGTAAACTACAATGAATTTCCCCATAAAAGGCCGCAAGACCTGATGCATAAATCTCATGAACGTGCTGGGCGCATTTGATAGCCCAAAAGGCATGACCATCCACTCATACAACCCTTGTGGCGTTTTAAACGCCGTCTTCCACTCATCTCCAAGCCTTATTTTGATCTGGTGGTATCTGCTTTTAAGGTCAATTTTTTAGAAGACCTTAGAACCGGATAGCTGATCCAACATATCATCCAGACGGGGAATTGGAAACCGGTACTTCACTGTAATTCTGTTGATCGCTCGGCTGTCAACACACATACGCCAAGAACCATCTTTCTTTGGCACTAGCAGGGCAGGGACTGCACATGGGCTCATACTCTCTCGGATATAGCCCCTCTCCAACAACTCTACCACCTGTCGCTGCAACTCTTCAGCCTCCTTGGGACTGAGGCGATATGCTGGTCGATTTGGCAAACTTGACCCAGGAACAAGGTCAATTTGATGCTGAATATCCCTCATAGGCGGTAGCCCAGGAGGAAGATCCTCTGGCATCAAGTCAGAGAATTCTGCTAGCAGCCGCTGCACCTCTACTGGTAAATCTGTATCCACGTCTACTGCACTATTCTCGCAAGGTAGTAAAGCATAGACCACGCCTCCATGCTCAATCTCATCTAAAAACCTGGACATGGAAAGCAGGTTAGTATTATTGGTTACCGGGGTAGGAGTGAGTCCTTCCCGCCGGGGCGCCAACACAATCTTTTTTCCCTTGATGTTAAGGGAATATGTATTCATCCGTCCATCATGAATGACACTGCGATCATACTGCCAAGGTCGACCCAACAATACATGACACGCATCCATAGACACAACATCACACCAGGCATTATCGAAATATTTTCTACCAATTGAAAAAGACACGAGGCATCGCCTATCAACTGTTACCTCACTGCCTTTATTTAGCCATGACAACTTGTATGGCTTAGGATGACGGTCCGTCTTCAACTGCAACTTCTGGACAACCTCCTCGGACACTACATTCTCACAACTGCCGCTGTCAATGATCATTTTGCAGACTTTATCTGCAACTGTGCAGGTCGTGTGGAAAATATTGGTTCTCAACCAATCGTCCCCTGAATCGCCCTTGGGAGTTAGTAGACTCTTGCGAACGACCAGAGTCTCATGACCATCTCCATACAGCACATCATCAGTCTCATCATCGTCATACACGGGCTCACCAATCTCCTCAGTCTCATCTATCGCGTTTTCCTCAATCAACAACTTTTGATTAGCAAGCTTCCTGCAATCAGTCGCCCTATGCCCTTGTTCACCACAACGAAAACATCTAATAGTAGGGTTAGAATTACCCTGCGGTGGCTGCTGGACAGGACGGGAATCCTGAGGGCGAACTGGCCGACTGTTGTGATCGCTCCTGATCACTGGTCTCCTGTTTTGCTGTTTTTCAACAGCAAGTGCACGCTGGTAGGCTTCCAAAACATTCCACAGTGAATGAAGGCTGAGGACATCTTGCAAGGGCTGGCGCAAACCGCCCAAATACCGCGCCACCATCTGCTCCTCCGTCTCAGATAAATCGTTCCAGGCGACCAATTGGTAAAACTCCTCCATGTAATCATCGACTGATCGCGCGCCCTGCCTCAACGCATGAAGTCGCTGAAACAAGGTTTGCGTGTAGCCGAAGGGAAGGAAGTGACCCTTCATCTTCTTCCTCATCTTCTCCCAATCAGTGATCTTGGCCTTGCCCTGCCTGTCTCGTGAATGTCACAACTGCTCCCACCACGCAGATGCTCTGCCCTTGAGTTTGATGGCGATCAGTTTCACTTTCACACGATCGAGGACTTCCTTATAATCAAAAATACGCTCCACTTCATTAATCCAATCCACGAATCCCTCTGCCTGTAACGTACCAGAAAACTCAGGCAAATCGACCCGAAAACTGAGGTCTCCATGACGCTCCTCCCGACCACGGTGCTCCCGGAATAGAGCACGATTGTGATATGGGTTTTCGAAAGTGGAATTAGAATTGTGATCAGAGGCCTCACGATCATCGAAATCATGCGCTGCCAGGCGATGGGTTAATTCTGCGACTTGCCTCTGCAAATCCTCAATCATCGCATCCTGAACGCTACGATCACGACGTTGGGCTTCCTCATTCGAAACCTGCCCACGACGACCACGACCTCCAGCCATTGAAACTGGTGAAATTTCCCAGGAAGATGTTGAAGCTCTGATGCCAACTGACGCCGGACAGGATAGCGATTATCCTGTAGGCTAGTTCCAACAGATGATTCACAGGAGAAAATTTGCCCAAAACCAGAGAGAAAAGTCTCTAGGGTTTAACGGAATATTATAAAATCAAGCAATAAATGAAAATCAGTCCACAAGCCGGACTGTTATAGCCAAAAATCATGTTTATCCGAATTTTGCCAAAAATAGCAAAATCTCAGAAATCACTCTAAATTGAAATTCAAAATAAAATAAGCAATCTGCAAAAAATCCAGCCCAAATCGGGTTTAAAATGACTTCCTAATTGACAAGCGAAATATTACCATAAATAGTAAAAACTAACTAAAACTAGTGATTCGGAGGGGAAAACAGCAGAATTTGAGGTCGAAAAAAAGGCACATGGAGCTACGGTCGATGTGGACAGTGTGCGCGCCAAAAGGAGCTTTCCGAATTGGGGTCTTATGTGCGATTCCGACACCTGTAGCCAAAATTATGGCCAAAAGACTGAAACGCACTCAAAACGGCCCCAATGAGGAACATATCACAATCAATTCCCGCCTTTGCGCTGATCTGCCAACTCATGGTATCTCAGCGCCATCAAGGTGCAATCTGACAGTTCAACATGATCTGTCTCCGATCCCCCTGCATCAGTTAATAAGCATAAATTCGAGTTGTAATTTTTAATTGATTAAAATCATGTTTATGCTTAATTTTATAACTATGGTTTAATGGGACGATATTTCCTCACATATATAATATATTTTTAATAATCTATTTTCTTTTTAATTTATTTCGAGTGTTATTTCTTTATTTGCAGCATAAATAAAATTCACGAGATCCGGTTCTGACCAAAAGCGCATGCTTTACAAGTCTTTCAAAGTTGAGTTGCTGAAAAAGATAAAATGTTGAGGTAAACGTAAAAGAATTGTCGGCAAGCGATGTGGAAAATAAAAGAGCAAGCCGAAACAAGAAATGGATCATTTGGTGAGAAGTTTACGTATAGAGTTTTCTTTGACTAAAGAGAACAAAACGAGTAGAGAGGTAAAGAAGGGTGAGTTGAGAGACGTGCTGGAGTAATTAAATTTGCTGAAGTTGAGGCAGATGTCGGCTGGAATTAGTTTGGGTTGCTGAAAGTGCAAGGGTACGTGGAGAGTTGAATTTGTTGGAGTTGAGAGACGTGGGGGACTTGAGAAGAGAAGTTGGTGGATGTTTTGAATGGAAAGTGACGTGGGAGAGTTGTTCTTCAGCTTGAGAGAGTTGACGTTGGAGAGTTTTAACGGAAAGCCAAAAATTGAGGATGCAGCAGGAAAACAAGAAATCAACTCACGGCAGCTCACACATGCATCAATCACGGATGGAAAAAGAAGCAGCAGTAGCACATGCAGGTCTCTCACTCGGAACACACAGCAGCTCACGGAAAAGAGAAGAAAACACATGCAGAAAGCAGGATAGCACATGAAGCAGAAAACAGAAAATCAACAATCACGGCTAGAAAGCAAAAACACATGCAGAAAGCAAAGCAACTCACGGCACACATGCAGAAACCAGCACATGCAGAAGAAAAGCAGAACACATGCAGAGAATGGAAATGCATCAATCACGGCAGAAGTAAAACGTGGGCAGCTCTCATCACACATGCAGACCCTATAAAACTAAGGGGCTGGAAGCTTAGAAAGGGACGGAATTTACTACACACTGAATTTACTCTGCACTAGAACGTTGCAGCAGAAGCTTGTTTTGCTGGTTTCTTTTCCTATTTTTCGTTTGTTTCAGACTTTGTTAAAGACAGCAGTTTTAAGCTTTTTTTCTTTCCTTCTTCGTTCAGTTTTCATTTGCTTTCTTTCTCTCGGCAGTTTTAGTTTTCTTTGGGTTCTTAATGCAAACAAGTTTTTCGGCTGATGTTGTTATTTTACTTTGTTTTTTTTTTTGTTTACGTTGGAACAGATCACTCTTTCTTTTTCTTTACATAGCAGACGGACAGAGTAGTTTTTAGTTTAGATATACTGTTTTTTTTTCTGCACATTACGTAGAGGAGAGTAGAGGCATTTGTTTCTGTTTTCATTTATTACTTTGGTTTTTCTGCAGTTTACGTTGGTTGGAGGTGGCTTTTTTTTTTTTTTTTTTCTGCTTTACGTTGTTTTGTTCAGACACAGAAGAAGGTTTCATTCGGCGTTAGCTTGCTTTCACGTTTTAATTTTTTCTCGGTAGTTTTAGTCTTTGGCAGACTACTGGTTCATTTTATTTCTCTGGTTTTTAGTGTTTTCGGAAGTAGGCAGCATTTCATCTTATTTTACAATCTTCATTTCTAGTATTTACATTTCAGACGAAATTCTTTTGTGGCTGGGACGGAACAGGTCTTAATTTCGGCAGCTTTAATTTTATTCTTTTCGGTTGTTTCGTTGAGCAATTTATTTTCTGTTAACTTATTTCGTGTTATTTATTTTTCGCACTTCTTTAATCTTTCTTTTCTTTGAGCATTTTCAACTTTCAATTTGTGTTTTATTAATTATTTTCTAATCTAGTTTAATCTTAGCTTATTTTTATTAATTTCATAGTTCAATTGCATATTAGATTGATTAAAGTTTAAATAGGACTTAAATAGTTTCAGTATCATTGTTTAATTAAGATTGTTCAGTTAGTTGACTCTTTGATTAATAATTTCAATTTGTTAGTCTTTTACATTTTATTTCGACACTCAAAAAGCTAAAAATATGAATCTAGTCCATGACTAGTAACCTCTTCCATCCATTGCAAATACCATCTGTTTTGTTTTCTTTTTGTGAAGTTTTTACATTTTTCAATGAGTTTAATTTTAAGTAACTTTCCCTGAGGAGACGATCTAGGAATTTATTCCTAATTATTACACGACATCCTCCTGCACTTGGGATAACCTTTGTGCTACTCATTGTTTTAGTGAATCAGGAGACTTTTTTTTTTTGGCTTCAGTTTTTCTATTTTTTTTGTTCGGTAGTTTCCTTCCTTCTTTGTTTCATTTTCAGTCTTAGTTTTGTTTTTGTAGAAGACGTGTTCTACTTCGTTTCGGCTGGTTTTCATATCATTTTTTTGGCATTTGTTTTTTCTACACAGCAGGGCCTTCTACGGGACGGAACTCTCTGTTATTTTTTTACTTTATTTTATTTTCAGTCTTGGTTTCGTTTTGGTAGAGGGGACTCGCTCGCTTTTATTTTTATTCTCGTTTTTGATTTACGGTTACTTCGTTTAGCATTTTTTTTTTCTTTTTTTCTTCCTTCGTCCAGTTTAACATTTAATTTACTTTACTTTCCTTTTCATTTTCATCTTGTTCTTGGAAAGTTTAGCTTTAGTTCTCTTTCGTTTGGCGTTATTCATTTTTTTTTCTTTTTACCGATTTTATCATGACTCCACTTAGATTTATTTTTGTTACTAAAAATATCATGTGTAACTAATTTTTAAAGCTTGGGTTGTGGAATGAGATTTAATTTATTTTAGATTCTAGTTTGATGCAATATTTTGTTGTTTAATGTTGATTTCACTAAGTTACTAGTCGGATTTTAATAGAAAATAGATTGCGGCTCTTGCTCTTGTTTTGTTGTTGACGTAAGGCACAACAAAAGCTTGAATTTATCAAGGCCTCTTTCGATTGATTATGAATATAAATTTGGCTAGTAAATTAGAGAATTTCTTGAGAAAATATTGCAAAAACTTGAGCTTAATTTTTATCTTCCGAATATCAATTCCTTGACTGGATTGTTAATCGAGAAATTATCTAGAATCCGAAATAAAAAGAATCTCAAACCCAACCCAAGTGTTTGTTTTATTGTTTCTTGCAAGTTTAATTCATTTGCTACACACTTTCTCTAAGTCTCTTAGTTTTGGTAATTTTAAAAATATAGATCCACATCAATTTTCATCCTTCATAATCGATACATCTTTTACACAAAGAAAATCTCACAAACGCTTTGATAATCCCTTTGTCCCTGTGAATTCGATCTTGGGACTTACCCTTGTATTACTTTGACAGCTTCTACGCTTGGAAGACAACATTATAAGCTGAGTCAAGTTTTTGGCGCCGTTGCCGGGGACAACTGGTGTTTATCAGAGTTTTTTTTTTTTCTTTCTGAGAGGATGTTTATGGAGCTGTGAACCTCTTCACAGCCTGGGTGATATCTTTACCTCTCATTTTACTGGTTTACTGTTATCTTGTTTTGTGCTGAAGTTGCATGTCTGGTTGGGCTAGAGATAGCACACATAGACTTGCTAGGACTGAATCATCGACCTCATCATCGAGTGCATCATCTGTTTCTCTTAAATCATCAGTTGACACTCATAGTAACATGGCTGAAGAAGAAGGACGCAATGATGGGGAAATGGCAAATCCCAACAGGACACTTAGAGAATATTTGCATCCTATTAGGACCACCACTCCATCATGCATCATTACACCTTTGAATGCTCATACTTTCAATTTTAAACCTGGAATGATACCATTATTACCTCATTTTCATGGGATGGATTCTGAAAATCCCTACTTGCACCTCAAGGAGTTTGAGGAAGTATGCTCCACATTTTTGGATCGAAATTGTACTGAGGAAATTGTTAGATTGAAGTTGTTTCCTTTTTCTCTTAAGGACAAAGCAAAAACATGGTTGAATGCATTGAGGCCAAGATCCATTGGAACATGGCAAGAAATGCAAGCCGAATTTCTAAAAAAAATTTTTCCAATGCATCGCACCAATGCTTTAAAGAGACAAATCATGAATTTTTCTCAAAAGGAAACTGAAACTTTTTATCAAAGTTGGGAAAGATTCAAAGATCTCTTAAATGCTTGTCCACACCATGGTTACGAAAATTGGCGCATTATTAGTTTTTTTTATGAAGCTTTGATACCTAAGATGCGACAATTTGTTGAAACCATGTGTAATGGAGAATTCTTTAATAAGGAACCGGAAGAAGCATTTGCATATTTTGATTACTTGGCTGAAAACGCTCAATCATGGGACACTTCTTGTGTCTATGATAGAGCTGAACCATTGAGGATTGTAAGTGGGGGAGGTAAATATGTTTTAAATGAAGAAGATGATTTGAAAGCTAAATTTGCCTTATTGTCAAAAAAATTGGAGGCGATTGAGTTGAAGAAAGTAAATGAAGTACAAACTGTACCTCAGATTACTTTGAGCTGTAATATTTGTGAGGGCCAAGGGCATTCAACTAATGATTGCCCAACCATTCCAGCTTTTAAAGAAGTTCTTTTGGATCAATCTAATGCTGTTAATATGGTTGCTAAATCTTTTTCAGGTCCTTATTCCAACACCTATAATTCGGGATGGAGAAATCACCCCAATTTCAGTTGGAGAGGTGATCAAGCTGCTTTACCTGCACCCAACATAGCTGGTCCTTCACAAATTGTACCCTACACTACTCCAGGAGGTCCAGGACCATCTCAATATGCCAACCACATGTTCCCAGTTCAGAAAAAGAACCTTGAAGACAATTTCCAGCAATTGTCCACCAACTTCCAGCAGCTGTCCACCAATTTTCAGCAATTCATGCAAAGCCAAGCTGCTATCAACAGTCAAAATTCACAAGCTATTGTTGATATTCGAGGGTCAGTCACAAGGTTGACCACAACGATGAGTGCTCAAGAGAAAGGGAAGTTCCCAGCACAATCTCAGCCTAATCCCCAAAGCCAAAACCAGCAATTTCAAAGTATGGCAGGAGATTCAAATGTCAAGCAAGTCAAGGCTATTACAACCTTGAGAAGTGGTAAGGTGATTGGCATTCCAGCTCAAGAGGTAGAAAACAATGGTAACACTTCTAAACCTCCTTCTGAAAATGAGGCACATGATCCTTTGGAATCTGAAAGTGTCCCAAGCACTACACTTGCACCTTTTCCTCAAAGGTTAACCCCTTTGCACAAAGATAAGCATCACGCTGAAATCCTTGAAATTTTTAAGCAAGTTAGGATAAATATACCATTGTTAGATGCTATCCAACAGATTCCTACCTATGCTAAATTTTTAAAGGATTTATGCACCGTAAAAAGAAAATTGAATGTGCAAAAGAAAGCTTTTCTTACTGAGCAAGTTAGTGCTATTATCCAAACCAACACTCCCCCCAAATACAAGGACCCAGGATCCCTACCATAGCTTGATGATAGGGACTCAAAAATAGGCCAAGCATTATTAGACTTAGGTTCAAGTGTGAACTTATTGCCTTATAATGTTTATGTTCAGCTTGGATTGGGTGAGTTGAAATCTACTTCTATCACATTGCAGTTGGCTGATAGGTCTATAAAGATTCCTAGAGGTGTTGTGGAAGATGTTTTGGTTCAAGTAGACAAATTCTACTATCCAGTAGACTTTGTCGTACTCGACATGCAATTGACTAATCATTCTACTTTCCAAGCACCTGTTATCTTAGGAAGACCCTTCTTGGCTACTTCTAATGCACTCATAAATTGTAGAAGTGGAGTTTTAAAGTTGAGTTTTGGAAATATGACCTTGGAGCTAAATATTTTTAATCTTTGCAGGCAACCGCAAGAAGTTGAAGAAGTTCATGAAGTGAATTTGCTGGAAAATTTCATTGATGAAAATTCTGCACATTACTTTCAACTTATTGATTCTTTAGAGGAATTTGAAGAAGATTTGAAAATATTTGATAATATTAATGACTCATCTCTTGTTTCCTCAATAGGTCAGCAAGTTACACCACCATGGAGGCCAAAATTTGAGCAACTTCCACCATTGACATCAACTCTCAAGCCTTCGGAGGAGCAATCCCCAACTTTGGACTTCAAACCTCTTCCATTGGAGTTGAAGTATGCTTTCTTCGGACCACAAAGTACTTTCCCTGTGGTAATTTCTTCTCACTTAACTAGTGAACAAGAAGATAAATTGCTAGATGTGCTTAAGAAGCATAAAAAGTCTATTGGATGGACAATGGCTGATATAAAAGGTATAAGTCCCTTGGAGTGTACCCATAGGATTTATTTAGAAGATAATGCAAAACCTTCTCGGGAAATGCAAAGAAGGTTGAATCCCACAATGAAGGAAGTGGTTAAAAATGAGGTGTTGAAATTGCTTGATGTGGGTATCATTTACCCCATCTCGGATAGCAAGTGGGTAAGCCCCATTCATGTAATTCCAAAAAAATCTGGGCTTACCATTGTTAAAAATGATCAAAATGAATCGATTCCCACCAGAATTCCTACTGGTTGGCGCATGTGTATTGATTATAGGAAGTTGAATGCCGCCACTAGGAAAGATCATTTTCCTTTGCCTTTCCTTGATCAAGTGTTAGAAAAAGTCGCTGGACATGCTTTTTATTGTTTCTTAGATGGGTTCTCCGGTTACTATCAATTGGAAATAGCACCAGAGGATCAAGAAAAGACCACCTTTACTTGTCCCTTTGGTACTTTTGCTTTTAGGAGAATGCCTTTTGGTTTATGCAATGCACCTGCAACTTTTCAAAGATGCATGTTTAACATTTTTAGTGACATGATTGAGAACACTCTAGAAGTGTTTATGGATGATTTTTCTGTATTTGGTGATTCATTCGAGGTTTGTTTAACCAATTTACAAGCTGTTTTGGCCAGGTGTGAAGAGAAGCAGTTGCTACTTAATTGGGAGAAGTGCCATTTCATGGTGCAACAGGGCATTGTTCTAGGACATGTTGTTTCATCTAGAGGACTTGAAGTAGATAGAGCAAAAATCGATTTGATTTCTAAACTTCCTACACCTAAGTCAATGAAAGACATTAGATCTTTTCTTGGGCATGCGGGTTTTTATAGGAGATTTATCAAAGACTTTAGCTCTACTTCTAAGCCTCTATGTAAGCTATTGATGAATGATGTAAAATTTGATTGGACACCCGAGTGTCAAGAAGCTTTTTGTCGGCTTAAAACTTTGCTAACCACTGCTCCGATTCTTCAACCTCCTGATTGGTCACTTTCTTTTGAAATCATGTGTGATGCAAGTGATTTTGCTATAGGAGCTGTTCTTGGACAGCGTAAGAACAAACTTCCTTATGTCATTTACTATGCAAGTAAAACTTTGAATTTTGCTCAAAAAAATTATTCTACTACTGAAAAAGAATTACTTGCTGTAGTATTTGCTTTAGAGAAGTTTCGTGCATATATTCTTGGTTCTCCTATAGTCATCTTTACTGACCATGCAGCTCTCAAGTATTTATTGACAAAGAAAGATGCAAAACCAAGGTTGATTAGATGGATACTTTTACTCCAAGAGTTCAATATCATCATCAAGGACAAGAAAGGAGTAGAGAATGTGGTAGCCGACCATTTGTCTAGGCTCACAGTTGCTGAAACTGAACAACCAACACCTGTTCTTGATTCTTTTCCTGATGAACATCTTATGTTGGTTGAAAATTTGCCTTGGTTTGCTGATATAGTTAATTTTCTGGTGACAGGAAAAACACCACTTCATTGGAGTGCTCAAGATATACGAAAGTTCATGCATGAGGTGAGATCGTTCTTTTATGATGATCCTTACCTTTTCAAGTATTGTCCTGATCAAATCATTAGAAAATGTGTGCCTGAGCATGAGATGCAAGCTGTCCTTTCTTTTTGCCACAGTGAGGCATGTGGGGGTCATTTTTCTGCACACAAGACAGTTGCTAAAATTTTACAAAGTGGTTTTTATTGGCCTCATTTGTTTAAAGATGCATATAGTTTCTGCAAGACTTGCGAGTCATGTCAGAAATTAGGTGCTGTCACGAAAAGAAACATGATGCCTTTAAAACCCATTTTGGTCATAGAGATTTTTGATTGTTGGGGAATTGATTTTATGGGGCCATTTCCTTCTTCTTTTGGTTATTTGTACATCTTAGTGGCCATTGATTATGTTTCAAAATGGGTCGAAGCCATACCATGTAAAACAAACGACCATAAGGTGGTGCTTAAATTTTTGAAGGAAAATATTTTTGCTAGATTTGGCATGCCTAAGGCCATCATAAGTGATAACGGCACCCATTTTTGCAACAAGCCTTTTGCTGCCCTCTTGCATAAGTATGGCATTCACCACAAAATTTCTACCCCATATCATCCCCAAACAAATGGCCAAGTTGAACTTGCTAATAGGGAAATTAAGACCATTTTGGAAAAAACTGTGAGTCCGAACCGAAAGGATTGGTCTTTGAAATTAACCGATGCATTATGGGCATATAGGACTGCATATAAAACTGTTTTGGGTATGTCTCCTTATCGGTTAATCTATGGTAAGGCTTGTCACCTCTCTGTTGAGCTTGAACACTGTGCATTTTGGGCCATCAAAAAGTTTAATTCTGATCTTGATCAAGCTGGATCTTTGAGGAAATTACATCTTTGTGAATTAGAGGAACTTCGGAGGGATGCTTATGATAATTCTAAGCTGTCCAAGGAACGCATGAATTCTTTCCATGATAAGCATATTCAAAGAAAATCATTTGAGCCTAATCAACAGGTTTTACTCTACAATTCTCGACTTCATTTGTTCATTGGCAAGTTAAGATCCCGATGGAGTGGCCCCTATTTGGTTAAAACAGTTTTCCCTCATGGTGCTATTGAGGTTGTCAATCCTAAAAATGGAAATGCTTTTAAGGTTAATGGTCAAAGGCTCAAGCCTTTTATTTCTAACTTTGCACCTGAGGAATCTACTCTACATTTGCTTGATCCTAATTGATGGTTCTTGTTTTATCCATTTCTTTTCATTGTTTTCTTTTGTTTTTCAGTTTTTATTTTTATTGCATTCCTTTCAAAGCTGTTCAGGTACTTCCTTTTCCTCTTTCCTTCAGTTTTTTTTTTGAATTTTCGGTTCTTCTTTTAGTTGTTTTGCCCCTTAACTGCTCTCTTTGTGTAAATTTCTTCATTTCTCTTACATCATTGAGGACAATGCTACAATCTAGTTGGGGGGTGGAAGAGAATTTATTTCTCTGTTTGCATGCCTTAGACACATTTTGGTCCACCTTGGGGAGTACTAGTAATGAGTTGAAAGCAGATTAAATTCCTCATTCTTGAATTTTACATGCTGGGAAGGTTTTTTTTTATAAAAAAAAAAAAAAAAAAAAGGAAAAGGAAGAAGAAGATTTGTTGAAGTCATGGAACATGTGGAATGTAGTGCAAATATGAGTATATGTCAAAAGAGGGACTTATCCATTTTATTTAATTGTTGAACCAAGGGAAAGATGTTAAGAGTTTTGCTAAAACACACACAACACATACCCGGAAGGCCTAGAAAGACTACATTGAGTCATTGTTGGTTGATTTACACTTCAATTGTTTGAGACTTAATGAACCATATCCTAATGGCTTAGGAAGAAATCTGAATTAAATGAGAAAAGAGACAAGCCAGGGATAACAAAAACAAAAACAAAAACAAAAACAAAAACAAAAATTACATTTGTGTACTGGAAAAGGCTGCCGATTACCGGGGTCCTTACAAAAAAAAGTAGGCGCCTTTCAAAGTGTAATAGCATGAAAGCCGCCACTACAATGGTTTTGAATTAGAGTAAGACCATGTGGTTTTCTCAGATTAGTTGTTGTGATTGAAATTATTAATGCCTCTTGGTAGTCAATCTTGGAATTCTAACCCCATTTCCATGCACTTAAAAGAAAGCAAGCTTTGTTACATGTAATTCCCTTGGTTGATTAACTAAATTGTGTATAAATCTCTCAGTTGATACAAAATTTAGATTAATCTATCTCCAGTGTTCTTAAACTCAACAAATCTATTTCATGGCATGTGATTCTCAAATTTTCTCAAGTTGGTAATTTCACCTTTGCATGAATTCATTCGCTTTAATTGCTAGAGTCTAGCAAAAAGCTAGTTGGGGGGTGTGATAAAGGGTTAGAATTGCATAATTAAGTTGTTTAAATGAGTGATTTATTTTATCAAATAAGGATTGAACACTTAATTATGCATCAAATTCTAATATTGAATGTCAAATTAATTGATGTCAATATTTTATACACATAAAGTTCTATATTTGCCTTTGAAAGAAATACATTTTTAATGCACATGCAGGAAATCCATTGAAAGCCACTCACACCCACGGCAGGACAGCACATGAAAAAGAAAATCCATGGACACTCGGGCAGCACCTCAATGTAGAAAATAAAGAGAAGCAGCCCACATCACACATGCAGGAAATAGCACTTTGAAACCAGCACATGCAGAAAAAGAAAGCAACTCTCACACATGCAACAAAACAGCAAGCTGAAATACATGCAGAAGGAAATGAAGCTCACGGATGCAGAGGATCAAAAACACATCCAGAAAAGTTGAAACACAGCTCACTCACATGCATCACTCAGGCAGCACATGCAGAAGCAAACCAGCATATATGCAGAAATGCAACTCACGGCTAGTAGTCACTCACACATGCAGAAAAATAAAGCAAACCAAAGCACATGAAGCAGATCACATGGACACATGCAGCATCATTCACGGGTGAAAGCAAAGAAACACACACTGGACATTGACAGCACCTGCAAAAAGTCACGGCACACATGAAGAAAAATAAACACATGAAGCAGAAAACAAAGGAAAGCAAATCACGGCACCTCAACTTTGACAGAAGATCATGGCTGGATGGACAGAAACGAAAGGAAAGAGACGTGGGAAAGTTTTATTTTTCTTCGGCTTGAGAGAGTTGACGTTGGAGAGTTGAGTTTTACAGAAAAAGAATGGGCATGCTGGTCTGGACGTATACGGGGAAGCACATGAATAAGTTGGCACCGAACACATGCATCAATCATGGGTAGAATGGCACCTCAATGCAGAAATCAAACGTGGACATCAAAGAATGACAGCAACACACGGCACCTCAATGCAGAAATAAAACGCACACATGCAGAAAGTTGAACACAAGGGACCACGAACAGCAAATGAGATGAAAGCTTACCTTATAAAACCGAGAGCAGTTTTTAGTTTAGACACACTGTTTTTTTCTGCATATTACGTAGAGTAGAGTAGAGGCATTTGTTTCTGTGTTCACTTATTTTTTGTTTTCCTTCGGTTTACGTAGCAAGGGGGAGACGTTTTTTTTTTTTGCTTCAGTTTTTCTGTTTTTTTTTGTTCGGTAGTTGCCTTCCTTCTTTGTTTCATTTTCAATCTTAGTTTTGTTTTTGTGGAAGACGTGTTCTACTTCGTTTCGGCTGGTTTTCATATCATTTTTTTGGCATTTTTTTTTCTACACAGCAGGGCCTTCTACGGGACGGAACTCTCTGTTATTTTTTTACTTTATTTTATTTTCAGTCTTGGTTTCGTTTTGGTAGAGGGGACTCCCTTGCTTTTATTTTCATTCTCGTTTTTGATTTACGGTTACTTCGTTTAGCATTTTTTTTCTTTTTTTCTTCCTTTGTCCAGTTTAACATTTAATTTACTTTACTTTCCGTTTTCATTTTCATCTTGTTCTTGGAAAGTTTAGCTTTAGTTCTCTTTCGTTTGGCGTTATTCATTTTTTTTTCTTTTTACCGATTTTATCATGACTCCACTTAGATTTATTTTTGTTACTAAAAATATCATGTGTAACTAATTTTTAAAGCTTGGGTTGTGGAATGAGATTTAATTTATTTTAGATTCTAGTTTGATGCAATATTTTGTTGTTTAATGTTGATTTCACTAAGTTACTAGTCGGATTTTAATAGAAAATAGATTGCGGCTCTTGCTCTTGTTTGTTGTTGACGTAAGGCACAACAAAAGCTTGAAATTATCAAGGCTTCTTTCGATTGATTATAAATATAAATTTGGCTAGTAAATTAGAGAATTTCTTGAGAAAATATTGCAAAAACTTGAGCTTAATTTCTTATCTTCCGAATATCAATACCTTGACTGGATTGTTAATCGAGAAATTATCTAGAATCCGAAATAAAAAGAATCTCAAACCCAACCCAAGCGTTTGTTAATTTGCCTTTTTGATCAGAAACTCTTATTTCAATTTCTATTATTATTTTGCATTGCATTTGAATTTTATTTTCATCTCTCATACTCGATTCATTTGTTACTCACCAATCCCGTATACGCTTTGATAACCCATTGTCCCTGTGGAATACGATCCTGGACTTATCCTTGATACAACTTGACACTTCTACACTTGGAAGCACATTCGAAACCGAGTCATACATATTGAAAACCTCAATAACACTATTATACATTTTCCAAAGCTAAATCAATTTGTAGCTTGGAATTATTGATAATGGTATCTATAAACAAACCCAGATCATTGCTGTTTTTGTTCTACAAGGCTATTCCATGGTTATAAAATAAGTCAAGAATTCCCCCCCCCCCAACAACAACATACATGAAAATGAGGACAAGTGGATTATATAGCTTTAATGGATTTTGTTATTCTATTAAAGCCCTTGGGATTTGGTACCATCATGAACGATGATGGTACCAAATGTTTGTATTTATATTGGTGCCTGACTAGGTTTTAATTTACTCCATTTGCAGACAGCGCGTGAGGTTTGTCAAAGAAGGGATCATATCCTGCCTTCATGGAAGACAGATGAAACAGTGGTTTGTAGTATGCCTTCTTTACTTTCACTTGCAGCTACTTGGTTTTCATAGTGTGGTTAGTGTATTGAACCGTCTATTACATATTCTGAATGTTGCTTGTTAGTCTGCCGCATGATGTTTGGAATTATAACATGCCTATGAAGTGAATGGTACTAGTTGAAATGAATGATGCTTCATTTGCCAGTTGCATACAGATAATTATGTGAGCTTATTTAGATTCATGCATGTCACCATACATAATTAAGTAATGGAACACAAGGTATGGTCCCAAATATTCAAGGTACTAAGATGTAAGCCCCTCAATGAATAGAAAAGTACTGAAGCTAGATTCCCGATACCTACTACCTCTTATCTCCATTTGGCACAAGCTTTTAGAAGCCCATTGGTGTTGGACTCCTTACTTTAGGTAGTGTGGTTGGCTCCTTAAACTAATACATGCATTTTCAGTATTGAATGTATTACAATTTGTTATGGGATGAAAGAGTAAAAACTGCAATTAGCACAATCCATAGAAGGTGTAATGTTCACAGGGAAAAACTTAAATCAAAGCACAGAAATTTAATGGAATTAGTCACACTGATATAATTATTATTATATCAATGTCCAGGTTTTTCAAACTGCACCTAGAAGAAATGGATGAGACCAATATAGCTTATTGTCACCATAAAATGATGTGGTACACGCATGCAAATGGGTCGATCTTCATAAGCAGTCACGCAAACTTATAAACTGTCCAAAGTTTGTTTTTCACAGTTAGTGATGAATGCACTGCTGATAAGGGTGCAGTTAGTCCATGAAAGCAATGAAGTATTGTCCCATCTTACGCAATTTAAATGGCATAGTGGTATATAAATATTACACAGATCATATTAATAGTGTAATGCATTGGCCTGGAGATGAGTTGGTTTAAGTCACATATCAATCCTCAAAATTTCAATGGGAATGAGCTACTTTCAATTTAATTTATTAAACTGCACCTAAATTCAATTTTCAGACCTAGTTGTCAAATTCAAGTTCATGCTCTGCAGAATACGTTGGGATCATGCAGCAATAACATGGGTTGGGGAATTCCTTGGTTATACAGGAAGCCTTGTACCGGTTATTTATTGCATTGTGATAATCATTTTTGTTGCATGCATATTGGTGCATGCAAACAAAAATATTTAGCCCAATTCCTCTGTACGTAAGAAAGACTCAGACTAAACAAAATTGGGAATTAACCAATTGTAATACAGGTTCTGTAGTATATCCATCAAAGACACATTAATGGATAAATTTAATATTACCAATTGGACACTTAACAGAGGGAGCTTTGGGCTGATGGCATTTTCCTGGGATGGAAGAGTGATGGTGGACAAACCTTTCATATATTTGGCACACTATATGAAAGGTTTGACATTACATGGAAAATGTAATGATTAAATCCAGGTCTCTTGTAAGACAGAATTGATATGAATTTTCCAGTATTGCCAACTCAATGAAACCAAGAATGTTTCATTGAGTTGATAAATATGGAAATGCAAGTGTAAAGGTCCAAATTGATAAGTGGAGATATAAAGATGGACATGAGCCATTTAGTTCAATTTATAAATACTGATATAAATTGGGAATGAAAGGGGAATAAGGTAAACGAAAGCATAAAGCATTTGTCAAAGAATTGGTATAGCAGTTTGGACGGATATAATTGTCCAAAATGGGCGTGAACTGGACAGAAATAAAAAAGGCCTAAACCAATGCAAATAGAATATTGGTTTAATGACTATAATGAAGCTGGTTGCACATTCTTGTAATGGACATGTTAAGGTGTCCAATTATTCTATGCAGGTAATTATAGAATGGGATCACAAGCTAAATGGAGCTAAAAGGGCGTGGAAACGGACATTATAGATAAATTCGTTAGTAAAATTTGTAGCTACTTGGACAATTCCTGTAATTCCATGGACGGAAATTAACATACAATGTAAAAAACCTCAATAGACATAAAACCAGGACGGAAATTATTACAGCAAATTACAAATGATATTCTATTATACAGCACAGATTCGTTTGATTGTATAAAATGTTGCTGCATGACAAGAGTAATCCTGCTTCACATAAAGACAACGTGTAAGCCTATGACATTGTGAAGCATATCATTTCAGGATCCCTATGGGCCTAATATATATACATATAAATTTGTGAAAATGAGATATATTAAGGCAATGCACAAGTGGGGTTCAGTTTAGGCACTGAATAACGTAACACAATCTGGTGTTAAATGCCTAACTATTTTAACATGTCAGAAGAGAAAGCTATCCAAAAAGGACAAGCCTGGCCAAATTAGCATATTGGGTCCCACAAATATAATAATTTTTAACATGTTCTGCTGCAGTGGTGTAATGTTCCTGGATTTTATATCATATACTTTATGCCAAATCAGCTATCGATCAACATATAACTGATTTACAATGCTGTCCATAATATTAGAACACAAAGATAATAATGTGACAAGGTCCACGAAGATGTGATCTCTGATCTGATCTAGGGGTCATTATAAATTAAGTGTTATATAGCATGTTCTCAGGCAGGCCTAAATCCATACATGTGTAGCATACATTGACAGATCTAGTAATGCAAAGGATATACAGGAACACAATCGTTTAATTTCAGGATGTTTATTGCTGGGCAGCCCATTTAATTTGTGAAATTAAAAGCCTGATATCTGGGAAATACAAGATATTATAAATCCCTCCATGGTACCGAGGAATGGAGCACGCGGGAAAGTTAAAAATTAATTGCCACTGGCGGGATTTTAATTTTGGAGTCAGTACAGCCCGTGGTTAAAGTCTGGGAAGCATGAAGTGACAGAAGATAGATTTACATAGACTTCCAGAGGGTGAGAAGGTGCTCTGGACTCCAGTAGGGTGGGGAAGTAAGCAGCTGGTGGGGGTATTTGAGCAGAAAACCGAAGACTCCAAGCTGGATTCTCAGACCATATAGCTGCGACTGACAGAAATCTGCAAGAGAGCTCAAGACACAGCTCAACATTTTGCTGCCAAACTAACTAACAGAGGGAAGAAAAGGTAAACAGATTTTTAACCCCACATGCTCCAACTTTACTTTACAAGATAAGCCAAGACATATTTATGTTCATGGTTTTCTGTTAAATGGAATGGATATTAAGATGATATTGGATGTTTTTAGAGAAGATCATATATGTTGAGTTAGATCTGAATTCTGATCTCAGGAAATATTTTTAATATACGATAGGAACTTTGAATATAGATATCCAGCCAAAAAAAGGTCATACTAGGGTTTGCATTTCAGCCAAACGAGTAGAAGAACATAGTGACACAACAACATGGGTAGTTGGTGGTTGTTGTCCTAGTGGTGTTTATTGCATCTAGGTGGTTTACAGCATGGTGCATTTTTTGATGAAAAAATCACCACTGCATTCTTTTTAAATTAGTTATGTTGTCAGAAAGCATACATTAGTTAAAGTCCTACAGAGTAAATGGAGACCAGCACTTCATCAATCCTACCCAAAATAGACCATAACATGCAAATATAAATTCAGTGAATTTTCCACCATGTGATAATCTCTGTGAAATGTCATATCTAGTCTCTGGGTTGATCATAAAACACAGGCCAATGTAAGAAGTCCGTGTAAAGTGATAAGATGGCACCACAGATCATATTAAGGTCNGGGGGGGGGGGGGGGGGGGGGAATTCCTCATCTCATTATCACGGTAATGTCACACAAAACTTGTTTTGTGTTCAGTCTTTTTACTAGGTGGTTGAATATAACAACTTTATGTGGCAGAAATTTGCTAGATTTCATGTTTTGCACTTTTATTCATTTCAGAAGGTAAATATATACTCTAAATGTGACAACATTGATGTAACCTGAGGAGCTGAAGCATATTTTCAGCCAAACACAAACATCCCCACAATTACTTGGAAAGAGTAATTGTATATTAAGAAATCGAGATAAAGTTAAGAAAAGGTAACATGTTGATAAACTTTAACAACAATGTTAATGGAACAAGTATTATATATATATGTTGATTAATGTATCACTAATATATACATTTACATAGTAGGTAGTAATGGTGATAACTGGGAAAAGAGGCCGGAGGGGAAGAATTAGACCTCAACGTCCACTCATAGCATCAAGCCAAATTGATGAAGCTCCAACCAGGGTGCCTCCAACAAGGAGACTAAGGGATTACACCAATCCCATAATAGAAGCCTCAATTGAAACAATACCAACAGAGTCCAATACAATTCCAGATTTGGTGCCTGAGACAAGGAGCCTAAGAGATGAGGAGGATCCTAGGGTTGATGACTCACGGGAAGCGGTACCAGCTGTGGGGGTAGAAGAGTCCATACAAGATACACAACATGATGTAACTGAGGGGGATAACAACACAGGTATGGTGTACAAATTAATGTATAATTATCTGGACATGTATTGTAATGCACTATTTTTACAATTTAAACAGGGTAAGCTTCCCTTTGTGTTAACTGACAATTTTATTTTGTTCATTGTTACAGTTCCACCAATAGAAAAACGAGGCTGTGGGCCTGCTAAGGGTACACTTTTTGAAAGGTTACGAAAGATGGGTAAGATCCCTTTAAGTATAAAGGATGGGCATAGAGGCCCATCATGTGAGAATGCCACATTATTCATTACTCGGGTGAGCTGGATTATAAGAGTACATGCGGATATGAGACATGCAAGTTGGAGTGTCGTAGATGACAAGGAGAAGCACGAGCTCATCAATCGTGTTAGAGTAGGGGTTTAACTCTATTTCCTATTGCTAGTTAATTATGATTTTGAAGGTTGTATTTTCGAATGGCTAAGATGTGATATGATACAATATCCATGCAGACTGATTTCGTGTTGGATTGGACTAGAGAGAACCATCGCGAAGCTGTGGCAAATGCACTAGCTGATTGGTACAACGCCTACCACTATGAATTATACAAGCACTACAAGAAATTTGCATCGCATGAGGAGGCATTAGCTGGTCAGAAGGAATGGGTGGAGCCACATGTATGGGAGTGGCTATGTCAAATGTGGGCCAGCCCCAAATTCAAGGTAAGGACCACCAGTGTATAAACCGTTTAATTATTAAACTGTTTCAGCACCTTAATGAGCTGTTGTTGTCACTATATAAATTAACGTGTGTAACAGCCCGCTAAAATTATCAGTTTT
>QGSO01000887.1:0-85904 GCA_011037825.1 Carya cathayensis | reverse complement strand
CCCAAGAAAGCCAAACTCAGATTTATGGATGGAGAATTTAGACCCGATGAGAACCCGTTCCAAGAACCTAGATTATATCAAAATCTAGACCCATTGAAGAATCCGTCTCAAGAACCCAAATTACAAAGGAGGAACGCCACAAAGGTTTTGATTTACCTTTGATAAGTTCAAAAGTTCAAGAAGAACAAGAGGAGATAACTCAAACTCTCAAAGAAATTTCATCTATTCTGCCTCTCAAATGAGGCTATAAGTTGTTTAAATAGACAACCCCCAAAAACCCTAATGAAAGCGCTCGGGTACTGTAGCTACAGTGTCGTACGCCGCGCTACAGTAACTTCTAAACCCTAGTTAAATAATAAGTTTCCAAATAAACCCTTGGCCAAAATACAAGGCCTTCCCAAAGAAAACCCTAGTCCATTAGAAATAAGACATACGTGGGCCAAGCATCCTCAAGCCCACTTCTTCTAAACTATTAATAAAAGCCTTAAAACAAATTGAGAGTCTTAACAATAATAGGCCCTATCTCTAAGTCATGTCTTCCATAGCTTGTATCAAATGGATCAAAACCGGTTCTTCTTCCTTCAAGCCCATCTTGAGTATTGGGCCCTTCCTAGCTTCTTCCCAAGTGGATTGCACCAATCCTTGCATTGCTTCCTTGATCTTCTTGGCTCTTGATCTTGTAATTGGCCCATCTGGAACTTGCAAATGATCTTTAAGGATAGCTCCACCTTGGTTCCCATCATTCCCCCTCTCCTCAAAAGGATTCGACCTCGAATCTTCACTTACATCAAAAGGAGAAAGATCAGAAACATTGAAAGTAGCAGAAACATTATATTCACCTGGAAGATCCACTTTATATGCATTGTCATTAATTTTCTCAAGAATTTGGAATGGTCCATCTCCTCGAGGATGCAACTTAGTCCGTCTATGGGCTGGGAATCTTTCTTTGCGCATGTGCACCCAAACCCAATCTCCTGGTTCAAAGATGACACGCCTTCGCCCTTTATTGGCTTGGGAAGCAACCCTTTCATTCTTTTGGGCAATGTGAAGGCGTACCCTCTCATGAAGTGACTTCACCAACTCTGCCTTCTTTTGTCCATCCAAGCTACTCCTGCCATTAACAGGTAAAGGCATCAAATCTAAGTTGTTTTCCAATATTGTTGTTGGGTCTCAAAGTAAATCGATTGGGGTTCACATCAGAATGATCTCTTGAAGAGTCAAGTATATTGCAATCTCTTAATCTTCCTTCTTCTCTTTTACAATCTTTCAATCATTTGCTATTTCTCTTTAATTTTATTACACATTATCAGTATAAGAATCTAGCCACCTGTAGTATTTTTCAGATATCTAATCTTTGGTAAGATACAATTAAGCAAGTATTTTCAATTATAGCTTTTTTACCTTTATGCTTAATTTTTATTATATTATGCACATGGTCGGTTATACCACCTGATTATTATTATCTATGGCAAATTAATATTCCCATAGTTTACATTCCAGTTATATATCTGTGGTGAATTTTTATTCCCATAGTTTATATACCAATTATATATTTAATATATTTTTTATAAATAATGTGAAATCTTTCAAAATTAGAATTTGTTGCTTTTGATGTTTCTAGCAACAATTACTTATTTTGGATCTTGAATGTTGAGATCCATCTTGATGCGATGAACCTTGGAAATACTATCCAAGAAGGAAATGAATCGTCCCTCCAGGATCTTGCCAAAGTAATGATTTTTTCTTCGCTATCATTTACATGAAGAATTGAAAACTGAGTACCTTGATTCTATGGAATAGTTTGAGAGAGAGATATGAGCACCAGAAGATCGTAATCCTTCCAAAGGCTTGCTATTATTGGATGCACTTGAGGTTGCAAGATTTTAAAACAATGTCTGAATACAATTCTCCCCTTTTTAAAATAAGCTCAAAGCTGAAATTATGTGAAGAGAAAGTTACTAATGAGGATATGTTAGAAAAAACATATACCACATTTCATGCGTCAAATGTGCTCTTGCAGCAACAATATCGAGAGCGCAAATTCACAAGATATTTTGAACTAATATCTTGTTTATTAGTGACTGAACAGAACAATGAAAAATTACCAATCCTATCCAACTGGTTCTACTCCATTCCCTAAAGCGAATGGAACCTCATTTTATAATCATCAAGGAAATTGTGGTCGTGACCTGGGGCATGGACGTGGTAGGAAAAGCTATAAGAATTAAGGATACCGTACTCAATATTACTTAAAGAAGAACTCAGTATACCACCGGAAGTGGAACAACACCGAGACAAAAAAATGATGAAAATAAAGACTAATAGAATAAGCTTGCGAATAAATATGAAGATAATTGTTATAGATATTGTATGAATGGACATTGGTTATGTACCTGACGTACACCAAAACATTTGATAGACCTATATCAGGCCTCCATTAAAGAAAAAGGAAAGGGGATTGAAATGAATTTTTCTAGATCACAAGAATCTAGTAGATCCAACTTATACTCCAAATGGAATGGATCTCACTCACCTGGACGATTCTGATTTCTTTGTAAATTGATCAATTGTAATCTCCGCCTTTAAATTCATAAAGTTTTATATGTGTTTTGTTTTTATAAAGAAGCATGGATTTTATTGATGAGTTGATCAATTAAAAGAAAATTAATGGAGATGTATGTCTTGCAAACAATTGTACCACACATACAATTCTTAAAGATATGAAATATTTTCAATGTTTAACATTGAATAGAGCTAATGTCAATACCATATCTGGTTCTTCGAACCTAACTGAAGACTCAAGAAGAGCAAATATAATGTTACTAGAAGGAACAAAATTTTGTATTGACAATGCTTTGTATTCTTCAAAATCTAGAAGAAATTTACTAGTTTTAAAGATATTCTTCAAAACCATCAATGAAGGCAATAATGAATATTTTTATATTATTTCTATGATTTCGGCCAAGAAATTCCTATTGGAAAAATTGTCAGCTTTTTTTTTGGGATTATATTATACAACTATTAAATAAAAAATTGTGATGCATCAAAAGTGCTATGATTCAAAATATTTTTATGTTTTTTCATGATTAACTTGATCATCTGAAATCAATTATGATAAATCGAATAATTTTCATATAGACATCCATTAAAGAACTAGAAGATTATTTTACTATATAGTCTTCCCATAATTCAATGTTATGATCATTCTTTGTAATTTAATTGACAGATGCAATAAGATAAAAATGTCTCGTATTCTAGCTGCTAATATCCCAGCAATGATTGAAGTCCCTATAAGACAATTAAGAAATTTAGTAATAGAATGAACATAAGACACGCCTGAAAGCATGTGAGACCGATTGATACAAATGATAAAACACCTTGAAAAAGAAAAACACAAAGAAAAGAAATCGGTGTTCCTGAATAGGAGACTCTTGAAGAGGAAACTCTTGAAGAGTATCTCCTGAAGAGTTATCTCTAGAAGAGGAAAAGGTACATAAAATAACGAGATCTCGATATATTATGTAATTACAGGAGAATTATTTGATAGAAATAAGAATTGTTGTCGAAAATATATTTTTATTTGATGTCTCCGGAAGTGATAATGAAAAATAAACAAAGAAACAATCGAAAAATACCGACGTAGAAATATTGACCAAAATAGAAAGTAATAATTTCTACATAATTGATATCACTAGTAAAATGTGATATATATGGTCATGTAGTCCAAACACCTAAGGGGTGATACTTGTTAAATATTAGTGGGTATTTGTATAAAGGAAATGAAAATATGATATATAAATCATGACTCGCAGAAACCATATATTGATATGCCCCTAAAGTGGATAAAATTACATTGAGATTTTTATTAGCTTGATAGTTAGAGAGAGTTTGGGTATGCATGATTAACTGCATATTTATATGGATCATGATTACGCCCAAAGAATAACGCGGTAGTTGTAGCACAGCTTTGGGGTGTCGATTCCACAGGGAGACAAATTAAAAGAATAGCAGAAGGATCAAAGAAACTAAAGGAAAATATTAAATGATTAATAGAGAATAAAGATTAATTTTAAATGCAAATTAAAATGAAGCAAAGTAATCAACAGAAAAAGTACTCAAATTTGACGAACAGTAGAGGGTCGGGCCCTTGCACAAATCCGGTATTTTAATTATTTTTAATTCATTGGATAACTCAATTAGGAATTCAATTCCCAAATTCCCAATCAGAAGGTATAGATTTATAAACCAAAATTAAACAAAATGTAACCATTTGAAAAATCATTCACCACTTTTAAAATACGTAAATTACTATTCCTATTGAGAAAATCCAACAACGACAATATACTCAGGGAGCGATATTGCAGCAAAGAACTAAATCAATATAGATAAATAATTGATCCAAACATAATCAAAGAACCAATCCATTCAATAGAAAAAGCATGACTGAATCCATAAATAGAATAAATTTTATGATTATTCGGAGAATAAAACATCAACGATGAATTAAGAATGATAAAACAAAAAAGTTTTAGTAATTGAAGATCAAATACATAAATTAAAAATACCATCTAATGTGCAAGTTCATCCTTAACCCTACTTGAGAATTTAGTTACTTATAAATATACTGGACAACAAAAATCTCCAGAGAAAACTGAAGCGAACGGTGGCCATGGAACTGATTTTCTCCTCTCTTCAGATCTGCCTCTTGTGCCTCCTCTCCCTCTATTTTCGTGCTAATGATATGCTTATATAGGGTAGGAAAGAAACCCTAATGTCCTCTTAATTTTTGCATAAAAAAGGCCTAAATTTTAGGACTCATCTTGGTAGCCATATACACGCTTCAGGAGTCCGAATTTGGAAATCCTTATCAGAGCAAATTTATAGCCCTTTAAGATAGCTTTCTAACGCATCAAGAATCACATCAATCAGATATGTGAGTAAAAAAGTTTCGGTTAAAAGTCTAAAGTATGTCCAGACTGTCTCCTAGCGAATTTCAGACTTGGACTTCTTGTGGTTTCCTTTTGTGATTTCTTTTCTTTTTCTTTTCTTTCAAATTGCTCTCAAACCCCATGAAAGTCCTCATTTGAATTTTACTGGACTTGACTTGCTGATGAGCCCCAAGCCGGACCAAGTCTTAAGGATCAATTACAAGATTAAGAGCCACGAAAATCAAGGGAGCAATGCAAGAATTGGTGCAGATGAAGCTAGCAAGAGCCCAACACTCATGATGGGCTTGAAAAAAGGAGAACCAGTTTTGATCCACTTGATCTAAGCTATGGAAGACACGACTTGGGCCTATTGTTATTGAAGGCCATGGACTTATTTATTTCATTAAAATGACTTATTTTATTAGTCATAGGAATTAATCTAGAATAATTGGGCTTGGGGGATGTCCAGCCCACACGTCTTATTTCTATTGAACTAGGGTTTTTGGGAAGGCCTTGTATTTTGGCCAAGGGCTTATTTGAAAAGTTATTATTTTATAAACTAGGGTTTTAGAAGTTACTGTACCGCCGCACTATTCCTTTAGGGTTTTGAGATTTGCTTACTTAAACACTTGTAGCCTCATTTGGGAAAAAAAGATAGACTATTATTTTAAATTTTAATTGTGAGTGAGTTTTCTCCTCTTATTCTTAATTGAACTCTTGAACTTATCAAAGGTAAATCACAACCTTTGTGGCGTTCCTCCTTGTAATTTGGGGTCTTGAGACGGGATTTCAACGGGTCTAGATTTTAATATAATCTAGGTTCTTGAAACGAGTTCCCAACGGGTCTAAATTCTCCATCCATGGACTTGAGTTTGGCTTTCCTGGGTTGTTTTTCCAATATTGTTATTGGGTCTCAAAGCGAGTCGATTGGGGTTCACATCATTTGGTATTCAGAGCAAGGTTTCCAATCAGGTCTGATTCTATCTTTTATTTATTGCATCATAAATTCTCGGGCTGAAATGTTCTAGGATTGCCAAAAAGAAAATACAGAAATTCGTTTTTCTAGGGCTGCCAAAAATTTGCACCATCTAGGGTTTAAAATTTCTAGGGTTTCATTCCCTTCTTTTTCCTTGTCAAAATTTTATGTGTTTGAATTCAATTGTTTGATTATCACAATTGAATATTTCTGTTTGTGGTTGAATTGTTGGGAAAAGAAAAGAAAAGAAAAGAAAGGAAAGAAAAAAAAAAGAAAAGAAAAGAAAGGAAAAGAAAAGAAAGGAAAAGAAAAGAAAAGAAAAGAAAAAGAAAAGAAAAGAAAAGAAAGGAAAAAAAAGAAAAGAAAAAAAAATTGAAAAAAAAAAATCCGAATTTTGATTTTTATAGATTGAGCCTTTATCTTTAAAGGGGCTGAATACATTTTTCTAGTTGGTATCTTATTTCATAATTACTCTTCCATTCGTATAATTTCCATGATTCTCGTGTCGTTTCTTTCCTTCCGTATTTCTCTTGTTCTTGTTTCTTGGATCTAATTGCTAGTTGGGATTAAACAAGATTACTTTGTCTTGATTGAGTTCAATTAGTTCTAAAAGAACTTGGCTGAGAAAACTTGAGGTAAAAGGCAAGAGAGTGTGAGATCATTATCGGGAAAAAGCCAATTAAGAGTGTGATACACGAGTGGAGTGCTATTATTCGAGTGTAAACACGTAAGAGAAAGTGTGAGGTCTTTTTTTTCACAAACATTCTTTTTGTGCAGCATGTACTATGTCTCATAATAGTGACTTAACACCGATGGGGGTGGTAGACAATTCATTCTTTTTGTTGCAGTCCATGCAAAAAAATGTTTGAAAGGTTAAATTTGAAGTAGGGGAAAGTGAGGGATAAGATGGAACAACAAGGTGCATTGATTAGAGATTTGCAAAGTGGGAGAGATAGGAGGAGACGTGAGCCTAGTATTAAGAATGGGTACGATAAGATGGCGAGTCTCTTGTTGTTAGGCGTGCTCCCAATATAGACTTTAAGATGGATGATATAGAGCAGCAAAGAGAGAACATTTTTCATACTAGATGCCACATCAACAACAATGTATGTAGCATGATCATTGATGGAGGAAGTTGTACTAATGTGGTTAGCACTACTTTAGTTGAGAAATTGAATTTACCTACCTTGAAACACCCTAAACCATACAAGTTGCAGTGGTTAAATGATTGTGGGGAGGTTAGGGTAAATAAGCAAGTGCTAGTATCTTTTTCAATTAGGAAGTACAAGGATGAGGTCCTTTGTGATGTAGTGCCTATGCATTGTGGTCATATTTTGTTGGGGAGGCCGTGGCAGTGTGATAGGATGTGATAGGATAGCGATCTATGATGGGTTCAAGAACATGTACAGTTTTGAAAAAGATGGAAAAGCTATTAAACTTGCTCCTTTGACTCCAACACAGGTCCATGAGGACCAACTGAAGTTGAAAAGTGAGGTTGATCAAAAAAGAAAGAGAGAAAGTGAGATTGATAAAAAAAGTGAGAGTAAAAGTGAGGTTGAGCGAAAAAGAAAGAGTGGGAATGAGATTGAGGAAGAAAAAAATAGTGAGAGTGAAAATGAGAGAGAGAAAAAAATGGGAGAGAAAAAAGATGAGTGTGAGGCTGAAACATCAAAAAATAGAGAGAATGAGTTGAAAAACAATTGTGAGGCTGAGAATTAAAAAAAAAATGTCGAAAAAGAGAGTGAAAGAAAAGAGAATGGAAAGGAAAAAGAGAGTGAAAGAAATGAGGGTGAGGTTGAAACCTCAAGAAAAAGAGAGAGTGAAAAGAAAGAGGAGAGTGAAGAAAGTAAAGGAAAAACAAAGACAGAAGTGAGTTTTTATGCTAAGGCAAGTTTTAATACTAACGAACTTGACGTACCTTTACCTTGTATTGTTGTTTCTTTGTTGCAGGGATGTAAGGTCGTAATTTCTAGCGGTGTGTTTAGTGGATTGCTACCTATTAGAGAGATAGAGCAATACATTGATTTTGTGCCAGGTGCAATAATCCCTACTCGACCTTTCTTTGAAGAACATGAGTCCTTGATACACTTAAAAGGACAAGGTAAGTTGACTAGAATGCATGCCAAGTGAGAGGAATGTATTGAGATTTTTCCTCTTGTAATCAAGTACACACATGGTAAGGAAACTTTTGTGACTTGTGCATTAGCAAGAAGGTATGATCATATCGTTATTTTAGATGCAAAGTTATTGAGATTTGAATATGACAAGAAATTGCATGCTAATGATAATGACTTTGCTAGTGTGTATGGAGTACGTGAGAAAACATCGTTTGGTAAGTGCTATAGACTAGATTGGTATTTGTTTGGAGAGAATAAACTTTGTGTGCCTACTAGTTTTATGTGTGAGTTGCTTGTGTGTGACAGACATGGAAGGAGTTTGTTGGGTAACCTGGGTGTGCTGAAGATTTTTTATGTGTTACATGAACACCTTTGGGCGTATCATTTGCCATTTATTGACGTGTTGCATGAACGTTTATGGCAATATCATTTGCCATTCATTGACGAACAATATGAACACTTGTGAGAATATTATTTGGCATTCATTGAGGTTGCATATAATCTGAGTTGTTATTTTGATGTAAAGAAGAATTTAGGCGTATTGCATGAATACTTTTGGGAGTATGGTTTGTCATTCGTTGAGATTGCATATAATCAGAATTATCATTTTGGTGTGAGGAAGGCTTTAGATGTGTTTCATGAACGTTTGTGGGAATATCATTTTCCATTCATTGAATTGTTGCATGAATGTCTGCGAGAGTATCATTTATCATTTTTAGAGTTTGCATATAAGAAGACCATGCATACTACTATTTCTCATTCATCTTTTGAAGGTGCTTTTGGTTTTAATCCACTTATACATTTTGATTTAATGCATTTACCTGTTGATGACAGAAATAGCTTGGATGGACATTTCCAAATTCTTGATAAAATTAATGATACTTCATATCTAGTGGATCTTCCAGGTAAGTATCATGTGTTTGCTATTTTCAATATTATTGATCTTTTTCCGTTTGATCCAGGTGGAGATTCGAGGTCGAATCCTTTTGAGGAGAGGAGGAATGATGGGCCCCAAGCCGGACCAATCTTAAGGATCAATTACAAGATTAAGAGCCACGAAAATCAAGGGAGCAATTCAAGAATTGGTGCAGATAAAGCTAGCAAGAGCCTAACACTCATGATGGGCTTGAAAGAAGGAGAACCAGTTTTGATCCACTTGATCTAAGCTATGGAAGACACGACTTGGGCCTATTGTTATTGAAGGCCATGGACTTATTTATTTCATTAAAATGGCTTATTTTATTAGTCATAGGAATTAATCTAGAATAATTGGGCTTGGGGGATGTCCAGCCCACACGTCTTATTTCTATTGAACTAGGGTTTTTGGGAAGGCCTTGTATTTTGGCCAAGGGCTTATTTGGAAAGTTATTATTTTATAAACTAGGGTTTTAGAAGTTACTGTAGCGTGGTACTGTTCACGCTATAGTACCACCGCACTATTCCTTTAGGGTTTTGGGATTTGTTTACTTAAACACTTGTAGCCTCATTTGGGAAAAAAAAGATAGACTATTATTTTGAATTTTAATTGTGAGTGAGTTTTCTCCTCTTGTTCTTAATTGAACTCTTGAACTTATCAAAGGTAAATCACAACCTTTGTGGCGTTCTTCCTTGTAATTTGGGTTCTTGAAACGGGATTTCAACGGATCTAGATTTTAATATAATCTAGGTTCTTGAAACGAGTTCCCAATGGGTCTAAATTCTCCATCCATAGACTTGAGTTTGGCTTTCCTGAGTTGTTTTTCCAATATTGTTGTTGGGTCTCAAAGCGAGTCGATTGGGGTTCACATCACTTGCTCTTTTATAAACTCTGAAATTAAACATAAAAAAACTGCTTAGGAGTATCTCAATGTAAATAGAAACTCAATTCAAGAATACACATTAATTCCTATGATTTCTATTCACATTTTAGCATTTTAATATAATAATAGGGTATTTAGAGTGCACTTTCGCACACTCATCACACCCCCCAACTTACTCATTGCTAGTCCCTAGCAATTTTCATGTCAAAACTACGAAAGAGACCAAAGAAAATCACACATAAAGGCCATCAAGTCACACTTTCTAGATTCACATATCAAAACAATCTAAGGAATCCAATAACCCAACAAGATCAATCCACCTATAGCAATCCACTAAGTGTGTGTGTGTTCTCTAAGCCATAACCATCTTACCACTAACTTTGACACATGCAACATCAAGAACGTCTCAAACAAAAGATTCAACTCCATAACTCACGGGTGTAATAGTGTTTCGTGTAAAGGCTTGACAATGGGTGTACACACACTCTCATAGGAAACTAGGCATATACAAGCAACAAGAAAACATTGATCTTATAATAGGAACACTAACAAATGAGACTTCCACCACTCTTTCCAAAAGTTTACTTAGGATCAGAATGGTTAACACAAAGGGTTGTAATGTGGCTTGGGTTCGGGGCTATATGAAAAAAAGGATGAAAATGATTCAAAAGACTTCCAAGTACATACAAAGGGAATTTTATGAAATATCTCAGTAGACCACACTTCTCAATTGATGTACTCTCCACTTGTCAGATCATCAAATAATAATGCTTTTTTTTTTACAATTTGATGGACAAACACATGCCGCTTTGGTATTCTTTCCATTTCTACCAACTTTTTCTTTTTTTTTTGGAGCTCACTCAATTGAACACTTTGCAACTTGTACTCTTCTTTTTTTTTTTTGTCTTCTTCTTCTTCTTTTTTTGAATTGAAAATGATAAAATAAAAGAAAAAAAAATGAAAATTCCACACCTAGTATACACTTGGAAGTAAAAAGGGTAGAAAAATCAATATATAGGTTGTACTCCAATGTGGAGAGGTATGGATGATATGGGCATATGAAAAGAAAAAGCTGCGTGTTTATTGGCTCAAAGTTGGCTACTAGGGGTCTATGATGGAAAGGGATAGCTTGAAAGGCTCAAACGTTGATCCTAAGTTGACCTTCGTCATATCCCAAGTATATCCACCATTTTACCACAAACCATGTAATGATATTCTCAAAAGAAGTGCCCAATTCAACAGATTAATGAACGCTTATCACAATTTACTACATTTGTAGGCTCTCAATCCTCTCCAAACTCACAAAAATACTTAAGCAAAAGAGTTCTCTAGCTACATGTGTCAAACGACCATCTTACTACAAAACTTGGAGGAGAGTGCATTAAGGGTTTTGTGAATGCTTCAACAAAAATGATTATGGTGGGTTTGGTGAATTTACGAAGATGGTTATGAATGAGAATGAGTACACATGTAAAAATGATGCACGTGTGATGCAAATTAAAAAAAATTGACCCATGAAAATAGAGTTTCAACATGCATTTTAAATATTGAATTTGCACCACCACCCCCCAATTTAAATGAAACATTATCCTCAATGTTTAAAAATCAAAATTGAATGGGGAGTAACTGAAAATTGTAGAATACACTTGATGAGTGACGTGGGTAACTCGCTAGTCACCAATGATGGTAACCTGAACTGACAGAATAAAACCAATCTATAAACAAAAACAACAGCAAACAACAGCAAACAAAAAGGAAAAGAAAGAAAATAAGAGAAAATAAAAACAAAACAAAACAAAATAAATAAAGAAAAACATACCTGGATGGTGTGGTCAAGGTTGATAGACTGGATCCACAAGTGGAATGTCTTCCACTTCCGGAACTTGCCTATCAATTAATACTTTAAGGCGTTGACCATTTACTTTAAAGATCCAACCATCCTTAGGATCTTTTATTTCTACTGCCCCATTTACAAAAACATTCTTCACTACAAAGGGGCCAGTCCACCTAAACCGAAGTTTTCCTTGGTGCTTATGGAGTCTAGAATCATATAAGAGCACTCGATCAATAGGCTTAAACGTTTTTCTCAAAATATTTTTATCATGAAACGCTTTCATTTTAGCCTTATAGATTCTAGAGTTCTCATAAGCATCATTTCTCAACTCCCCTAACTCGGTCAACTGAAATTTTCTAAGCTTACATGCTTCTGCCATGTCAAAATTGAAATGCTTGATGGCCCAATAAGCTCGATGCTCGAGCTCCACAGGTAAGTGGCAAGGCTTCCCAAAAACAACAAGCCTATAAGGTGACATGCCTAAGGGAGTTTTGAAAACTGTACGGTAGGCCCAAAGCGCATCAACTAGTCTTAAAGACCAATCTTTGCAATCTGGGTTGACCATTTTTCCTAAAATTTGCTTAATTTCTTTGTTTGCAAGTTCTACCTATCCACTTGTTTGGGGGTGGTAGGCAGTAGAGATCTTATGTACCACCCCATATTTTTTCATCAAAGCCTCAAAAGAACGGTTGCAAAAATGTGTACCTCCGATCACTAATGATAGCACAAATGTACCAAATCGAGATAACACATTCTCTTTGAGAAATTTAATTACCGTCCTATTATCATTGCTCCTGCAAGCTGCAGCCTCTACCCATTTTGACACATAATCTACTGCCACAATAATATATTGATATCCAAAAGGAGGAGGAAATGGTCTCATAAAATCAATGTCCCAACAATCAAAAATTTCAATCACTAAAATTGGGTTTAAGGGCATCATATTACGACGGGATATAACTCCTAACTTTTGACATTTTCACATGAGCGACAATAGATGTTTGCATCCTTAAATATGGTGGGCCAATAAAATCCACACTGCAGAATTTTTGCAGCAGTTTTCTTCAATGAAAAGTGGCCCCCACAAGCTTGGGAGTGACAAAATTCCAAGACACTAGCAATCTCTTCATCAGGGATGCAACGCCTTAAAATTTGGTCAGGGCAGTATTTGAAAATAAAAGGATCATCCCAATAGAAATTACTTACCTCAGTTATGAACTTCCTCTTGTCCTGAGCACTCCAATCCACCAGTATCTCACCTACAGCCAAATAATTCACAATATGAGCAAACAATCTTAAATGCTCATCGGGAAAATCATCCCTGATTGGCAGGTGGTCAGAGGTGTTCTCAAATGTGAGCCTCGAGAGATGGTCAGCCACTATGTTCTCCACTCCTTTCTTGTCTTTGATGGTGATGTCAAATTCCCGCAAAAGTAAAATCTATCGTATTAATCGTGATGCTAATCCTTCTTTGAAAGAAGGTACTTAAGGGTTACATGATATGTAAAAATAATAATAGGAGAACCAATCAAGTAAGCACAAAACTTATCCAAAGCAAACACTACAACTAGAAACTCTTTTTCAGTGGTGGAGTAATTCATCTGAGCACTATTTAGAGTTCTACTAGCATAGTAAATGACAAAAGGCTTTCCCTCCCTTCGCTGTCAAAGTACAGCACCTATAGCAAAATCACTTGCATCACACATAATCTCAAAAGGTAAAGTCCAATCAGGTGGTTGCATTATGGGTGCTGAGGTAAGCTTGCCAATTAGCATTTTAAAGGCCTCTTGACAATCATGTGTCCACTCAAATGGGGCATCTTTAGATAGGAGGTCACATAGTGGTCTAGATATGGTGGAAAAATTCTGTATGAACCTCCTATAAAAGCCCGCATGACCAAGAAAGGATCTCACGTCCTTTACTGTCCTAGGTGTAGGCAACTTAGAGATTATTTCAATCTTAGATTGATCTACCTTTATCCCCCTAAAAGACATAATATGCCTTAACACAATGCTTGAAGGTACCATAAAGTGACATTTTTCCCAATTCAAAACCAATTCCATCTCCTCATAACGAGTCAACACCCTCTCTAAATTCAATAAGCATGCATCAAAAGTAGATCCAAAAACAGTCAAGTTATCCATAAAAACTTCCATGCAATTTTCAACCATTTCACTAAAAATGCTAATCATGCAACGTTGAAAAGTAGCAGGTGCATTACACAATCCAAATGGCATTCTACGAAAAGAATAAATACCAAAAGGACAAGTGAAAGTGGTTTTATCCTGGTCTTCTAATGCAATTTTAATTTGATAATAACCAGAATAACCATCAAAGAAACAATAGAAAGGATAACCAGCCACACGCTCAAGAATTTGATCAATAAAAGTGATGGGAACTATGGTGGGCCTGCTCTTAAAGATCCTTTGCAAGTTCCAGATGGGCCAATTACAAGATCAAGAGCCAAGAAGATCAAGGAAGTAAAGCAAGGATTAGTACAAGCCACTTGGGAAGAAGCTAGCAAGAGCCCCAACACTCAAGATGGGCTTGAAAGAAGAAGAACCAGCTTTGATCCACTTGATCCAAGCTGTGGAAGACTTGACTTCGAGATAGGGCCTTTAGATATTAAGGCTTTCAATTTGTTTAAAAGGATTTTTATTATTAGTTTAGAATAAGTGGGCTTGAGGATGCTTAGCCACGTCTTATTTTTTATGAACTAGGGTTTTTGGGAAGACCTTGTATTTTGGCCAAGGGCTTATTTAGAAAGATATTATTTTATTTGAACTAGGGTTTAGAAGTTACTGTAGCATGAACAGTGGCTCATCACCCAAGGGGATAGCAGATAACTCATTTGTGTTGCAGGCCATGCAACAACAGTTTGGGCAGATGAACATGTTATTCAGGGAAATGGAGGATAGGATGAATCAACAACAAGCAGAGATTAGAAATTTGCAAGGTGGGAGAAATCGGAGGCGTTGTGAGTCTAGGGTTGAAAATACATATGAGAATGAAGGAGATGATGAGGATGAGGAAGACCTAACATCTGAAATTGGGTTGGGTAGATGTAGAGGAGTTAGGCGTGAAAGAGGATTTGAGGGGAACCTAGGGGGTCGGGATGGTGTCGATAGAGACTTGTGGAGCATCAAAATGAAAATACCATCTTTCCAAGGTAGAACTGACCCAGAGGTTTATCTAGAGTGGGAGAAAAAAATAGAGTTGGTATTTGATTGTCATAATTACTCTGAGGAGAAGAAAGTGAAGTTGGCGGTAATTGAATTCACTGATTATGCTATTATTTGGTGGGATCAATTAGTGACAACTAGGGGGAGGAATCATGAGAGGCCTCTAGAGACATGGGGAGAGTTGAAAGCTCTCATGAGGAGGAGATTTGTACCTAATCACTGTGATGACCCCTTTTTACATGTATTTTCACTGAAGGAATAATTTAATTTAATTAATATTATAGTACTTTTATTTTAAATTATCAGATTTTAATTGGATTTTATTGGCTGTTGAATTTAAATTGCTGTTTAATTGATTTTAGCTCGTTTTTGGTTTTAAAAATTTAACAGTTGGTTTTTGCTAGTTATTTATTTTATTTTAGCTTGACGATGTGTTTAAAATATTTTTTTGGTGTTTATTTATTTATTTGATGTAGTGTTTAATTTATTTTAGTCGTTTTATGTTTTTATATCGTTTTCGGCGGATCAGTTTCTGGATCCCGGAAGTGAAGTTTGGACTTCATTTCTTTTCCCTTCTTTTCTTTTTCTCTTTCTCTTTCTCCTCCTTTTCCTTCTTTCTTTTCTTTCTTCTTCTTTTCCTTCCTCTTCCCCGTGCCGTGCGTCGTCCAGCTCTCTCTCCCTTGCACTTTTGCCTTCCCGCGCAGCCACCTTTGGCCAGCCGTATCTCTGCCGTCCGGTAGAGGTGTCTTACACCAGCCCCGCCATTCTCTTCCTCTCACGGCAGACTACAACCCCTCCAATTTTTGGAGCCATCGGAGCCACCGTTAGCCGCCACGAACCACTCAAAGTAGCGGCACCAACCCAGATTTTTCCCCTGTTTCTGAAAACTTCCTCCTCCCAGAACCGCCACTTGCCGGCGGCGTGGCCTCCACCACCCACCCAGAAAACTTCCCCTCCCTCCGGTGCACCACCCCTCCGAAGATCTCCCCCAACCGGCCGGCCGTTTGGCCGGAAAAGCGCATCTAAGCCGCACGGTTTGTCACCGTTTCCGGCGCCGCCGCACCACCTCCGGCCACCATCTGTTCACCACTTCTTCCCCTACCTCTTGCAGACCTAACCACCCATTTCCGGCCTAGATCGGCCACCGGAGCAGCTCCCACGAGCTCAACTCCGATTTGCACGTTTTTCGCTTCTACCGGCGTTTTCGCCGCCACCCACGTCCAAAACTCACTTCCACTAGCTTCATAAACATCCCTAGACCATTCCCTATCAATTTGGTGTCTTGGTTTGTCCCCGGTCAAAAGTGGGTATTTTGCGACCCACGGCTACAGTGCATTTGCACTGTTACGTTGCTTTCCGCCCATCGTTTGCCGCGCGCCGAACCTTCTAAAAATCCTATATAGCTCTGTTAGTATTTTCCAAACTCTACTTTTATATTTAAATATATTTTGCTCTTACAATAATTTATTTGGTTGGTTTGCTGATTCCGGACTGAGTCCGAGGAGTTCGGGGGTCGGATGGATGGAGGACGGAGTTGCTTGAATTGTTGTTCTATGGTTGGTTGTATTTGTCGAGCATTGAAATTTGCATTTACATGGTGCATGCACGTGTATTTATTTTATTTTAATTGAGAAAATCCTGTTTTATTGGCGTAAATGGATTTTTGGGAGTGTGCGTATCATGAGCCCAAGCCGGGATGGGTTATTATCTCGGTGGAGCTCCTCTAGTCACTTGGTAGTGGATAATACTAAGTGACATCCCCTGGGTTGTCGCTGGGCGACGACCGGATCGCACGATACGGTAACGCTGTCGTGTCGACTCCGTGGTTCCTAGAGTGGAGGGGACTAGAGGATGGCCTGGCCAGGTACGCGCGAGGCGGAGGCACGAGTCTGGGCATCACTCGTGTAGGTGTCACACGCGTAGACGTTACCTGCGGTGTGGCACAGAGCCAGAGTGTGCGGATGATCCCTAGGGGAGATCATGGTGCATGCATAATTGGTTGGTTTTTTTTTATGGTTTTCGGATATGGGCCATTTTCTGGGAAAATGGCGAGGATGTGTTGGGGACTTGTGATCCATTTTTTGGGAAAATGGTGGTTTGGGCCATTATCTAGGATAATGGCGAGGCTTGGTTTTAAACGGTATGTGTGGGCCGTTATCGGGGATAACGGCGAGGTTTGTTTAAAGGATGTGTTTTTGAGCCAAATGGGTTTTTGGCGTGCGTGGAAAAAATATGGTTTGTGAGTTTTGAGTATTGGCATTTATTCATGCATATTGTTTGAGTTTAATATGCTTTTATCTAGTGGTGTTTGGATTTTACTTACCTGCGGCACCTTTTTTGGTACCGTAGATTTTGGTGCAGAGTTCGAGGAGGAGGAGGAGGCTTAGCCCGAGGATGCGGCTCCGCCGGAGATCTGAGTTGGAGTTCATGCTTTGTATTTGGTTTTGAAACAATATTTATGTCTTGTAATATTTTATTATGTACCTTTGAACCGCTTTGTATTTTATTTAAGAAAAAATTCTGGTACTTAATTTTATGACTTTGCTATCCGCTGCGTATTTCCTTGTGCACATGTGCCGCTTGCACACACTTAGCACTCGTCGATAGGATGGTGACCCGGGTTGTCACCATCCGGACGTCTCGAATTCCCCGTGTGGGTACGTGGGGATTTGGGGGCGTCACAGGTGGTATCAGAGCGGTTTGGCTCTGGGTAAAACCACATGTCCCATAGGAGAGGTACCAGAATGTTTTTTTTAAGTTGTGTTTTAAAATTTATTTTAAGTAATATTGCTTTTTGACGTGTTTTAGTTGTTTTGAATTTATTTGAGCTTGTTTGGTTGTTTTATTTAATTAGTTATGTTATTGCTGCTGATTTGTTTTTGTTTTCTTGTTATGTGGTATTGGTTTTGGTTTGGTTTTATGTTATTGGTTTTATCCGTTTTTTAAAAGGGGGTCAAAGGTTGTGGTGGCAGGTAAAATGGTGAGACCGAGGAAATCTACACAAGGGCCACGGGATGATACACAGAGAGATGACTCCATTGCCCAAGCTATACGGCAAATGACAGAATTTATGCAGCAAAATTTTAGGCCTCAGCAAGGAGTGCCTAGCCCACAACCTGGAGGTCCTTGGCCGCAACAAGGAGGACCTTGGCAGCAAGGAGGGGCTTGGCAACAAGGAGGGCCTTGGCAACAAGGAGGGCCATGGCTGCTACCAGGAGGGTCCAGTGGAGGAGTGCAAGCGGGGTGCACGTATGAGCGCTTTCTGGCGCATAGGACTCCCCACTTCACTGGAGACGAGGATCCACTACAAGCTGGAAAGTGGATCAAGGACTTGGAGAGGACTTTTGAGGTATGTGGTTGCACCGAGGCGCAACAAGTTCTCTACGCCAGCTATCTGTTACAAGGCACTGCTTTTGATTGGTGGGATACCAAAAGAATAATGCTGGAGTCAGAATTGGGGTCTTTTGCCGCGGTGACTTGGCAGCGCTTCAAGAAGGAATTTAATAACCGCTTCTTTCCCGCTTCTGTAAGGCGGCAAAAAGCAAGAGAGTTCTCACACTTGGTCCAAGGGAGCATGACCGTGGAACAGTACTCCCGAAGGTTTGTAGAACTTGGGAAATTTGCTCCCCACCTCATCGCCACAGAGGAGATGCAAGCTGAGCGTTTCCAGGAGGGTCTACGCCCCGATATACGCCGGTTGGTAGTCAGCCACCGGATATCCACCTTTCAGGATTTAGTGGATGTGGCCACCCTCGTGGAGCGGGAGAATAATTTGAGTATGGGTTCCCCTCCGGGACATAAAAGGCGAAGTTTTACTGGAGAAGGAAGTAGCTCTGGATCGCCTCAGAAAATTGTTCAGCGGTCTGGAACTCGACCACAAGCTGCCTCAGGAGTGCGTATAGGAGGTCGGATGCCCGTTTGCATGAGGTGTAATAGAGCTCATACGGGTGAGTGCACTTTGGGTGGAGCTCGATGCTATAATTGTGGCCAGCAGGGACACTTTGCCCGTGAGTGTCCTAATACAGTTCAAGGAAGCCGTGGAGGTCGACGTGGTGGAAGAGCTAATCAGAGACAAGTAGCACAGGCTCGAGTGTATGCTCTTACCCCTGGAGAGGTGGATGATGAGGCACCAGCGACCCACGATGCTGGAGTGATTACAGGTATGGTTCTAAATTAACTAATTTTTGGATTTGATGTTTGGTGTGGTTTGATGTTTGTTTGTTTCGGATTTTGTGGGTGTATGTGTTTGGTTCAGGAAGAGTTCGGTTATATGACTTTTATGCTTGCACATTGTTTGATTCGGGTGCATCTCAATCATTTGTGTCTTCTACGTTCGCTCGGATATGTAATTTGGTTACGGGACCCCTACCAGGATCGTTAGTGGTGAGTCTTCCGAATGGTGAAATGGTTTGTTGTTCTAAAGTTGCGTTGGGTTGTCCCTTGGATTTTGGTGGTAGGACCCTTGATGCCGACTTGGTGGTGTTCAAGTTGTTGGGATTTGATATTATTCTCGGCATGGATTGGTTATATCGGTATTGTGCAAGTATAAATTGCAGAAGTCGGGTAATCAGTTTTCAACTCCCAGATGGTGGTTGTTTAGAGTTTATGGGAAGTAAATTAAAAGAGAAGCCGATGGTTATATCGGCAATTCAAGCGAAGAAAGATATTGCTTGTGGGGCGGATGCCTTTTTGGTTCAAGTGGCGTCTACGCCAATTGGGAACAAGTCCTTGGCAGATTTTCCAGTGGTAGGAGAATTTCCCGATGTGTTCGTAGATGATTTGCCGGGGTTACCTCCAGTCCGCGAGTTGGAGTTCGCTATCGATCTAGAACCCGGGGCGGCTCCTGTGCATAAAGCCCCTTACCGTATGGCACCAGCCGAGTTGAAAGAGTTGAAAGCCCAGTTGCAAGAGTTGGTCGACAAGGGGTTTATCCAGCCAAGTACTTCGCCATGGGGTGCACCAGTTTTATTTGTTAAAAAGAAAGATGGCACTCTTAGAATGTGTATTGATTATCGAGAGCTTAATAAAGTGACAATAAAGAATAAGTACCCTCTTCCAAGAATTGACGACTTATTTGATCAGCTTCAAGGAGCGGCTATCTTCTCGAAGATTGACTTGAGATCGGGATATTATCAGCTGCGAATAAGAGATAGAGATGTCCCCAAGACTGCTTTTAGATCAAGATATGGGCATTACGAGTTCAAAGTGATGCCTTTTGGGTTGGCTAACGCTCCTGCAGCTTTCATGGATCTGATGAACCGGGTTTTTCGACCTTATCTGGATTCTTTCGTAGTGGTTTTTATTGATGATATTTTAGTTTATTCCCAGAATGTTGACGAGCATGCTTATCACCTTCGCTTAGTGCTTGGGAAGTTACGAGAGCACCAGTTGTACGCGAAGCTTAGCAAATGTGAATTTTGGCTGGAAGAAGTCAGATTTCTCGGGCATGTAATTTCCCAGGACGGTGTGGCAGTTGATCCCAGTAAGGTGGAAGCTATTTTATCATGGCAGCGTCCATCGACTGTGCGCGAGATCCGAAGTTTCTTGGGACTTGCTGGATACTATAGAAGATTCGTGGAGGGATTTTCCCGATTATCCGGTCCTCTCACCGCTTTGACTAGAAAGAATGCAGAGTTTGTTTGGTCAGACAAGTGCGAGAGGAGTTTCCAAGAATTGAAGAACAGATTGACAACTGCGCCAGTTTTAGCACTTCCAAAACCGCTTGAGCCGTTTGTTGTTTTTAGTGATGCATCTAAATTTGGTTTGGGGTGTGTTCTCATGCAAGGAGGACGGGTCGTGGCTTATGCGTCTCGTCAACTGAAAGACCACGAGAAGAATTACCCGACACATGATTTGGAATTGGCCGCAATAGTGTTTGCCCTTAAGATTTGGCGACACTTTTTATATGGAGCAGTTTGCGAGATCTACACCGATCACAAGAGTCTGAAGCATTTATTTTCTCAGAAGAATCTCAACATGAGGCAAAGGAGATGGTTAGAGCTAATAAGCGACTATCAGTGCGAGATTAAATACCACCCAGGAAAAGCAAATGTAGTTGCAGATGCCTTGAGCCGGAAGTCACATTTAGAGGATGAAGCTGAATCTTCTGGAGTGGATTCTTTACTTTGCGGGTTGAGAAGGCTCCTTATTGGAAGTTCGCAGCAAGAGGAAGTGATATCTTCAATTCTTGATATTCGGGTAATTGATTTTGAAGAATTGAAGACTCTTCAGAGAAAAGATCCGAAGCTGTTGGACATTAGAAAAAGGGTCAGAAAATCTAGAGGGCCGTTGCACTACAGTTTGGATAAAGATGGGATTCTTCGATTCCGAGATCGTAGAGTAATTCCTAAGGACTCGGAATTTAAGGAGCGAATTATGACGGAGGCTCACGCGGCTCCCTATTCCGTTCATCCGGGTAGCACCAAAATGTATCGGGACTTAAGGAAAAATTATTGGTGGGAAGGAATGAAGAGGGATATTGCCTTGTATATTGAGAGATGTGGCACTTGCCGTCAAGTCAAGGCCGAGCATCAAAGACCAGCAGGTTTGCTCCAGCCTCTACCTGTTCCTGAATGGAAATGGGATGACGTCTCTATGGATTTTGTAGTGGGCTTACCGAGGACTCCCAGTGGAAAGAACTCAGTTTGGGTAATTGTTGATCGACTGACTAAGTGTGCTCATTTCTTACCGGTCAATAATGCGGATTCTCTGGGAAAATTGACCCGCTTGTATGTAAAGGAAATAGTGAGACTACATGGGATACCCAAGAGCATAGTGTCGGACAGAGATCCAAGGTTCACCTCCCATTTTTGGAAGAGTTTGCAGGCGGCTTTAGGTACTAAATTAAAGTTTAGTACTGCTTATCACCCCCAGACAGACGGCCAGTCAGAGCGCACGATTCAAACTCTTGAAGATATGTTGCGAGCGTGTGCTTTAGATTTTCAAGGAAGTTGGGAGAATCACGTGCCACTCATAGAATTCGCGTATAATAACAGCTTCCATGCATCCATCCAAATGGCTCCTTATGAAGCTCTGTATGGTAGAAAATGCAGATCACCCTTATGTTGGGATGAAGTCGGGGAGAAGAAAATAATTGGACCCGAGATAATACAGGATATGCAAAATCAGATTCAGATTATAAGAGATAACATGGCTGCAGCGCAAAGTCGTCAAAAGAGTTACGCGGATACCAGGAGGAGAGAATTGTCTTTCGAACAAGGCGATTGGGTTTATCTTAAGGTCTCTCCCATGAAAGGAGTTAAGCGTTTTGGGAAGAAGAGAAAGCTGGATCCAAGATATGTTGGACCTTTTCAGATTTTGGAGAAGGTAGGGTCCGTCGCTTACAGAGTTGCTTTGCCAGAATATTTTGGGGATATATACAATGTCTTCCATGTATCGTCTTTAAAGAAGAGTTTTGGACAACAAGAGCCACGTTTTGTCGACCCAGAGAATATTCAGTTGCAACCGGACCTTACTTATGAGGTTGTTCCATCGCAGATCATGGATTGGAAGGAGCAACAGTTAAGGTCTAAAACGATATATCTGGTTAAGGTGGCCTGGGGAGATCCGTTAGCTCAAGATTTCTCCTGGGAGCGAGTAGTGGACATGAGGGAGCAGTACCCCTACTTGTTCGAGTGATGACGGTACGTTTTTTTTAATCTTGGTTGCAGTCGGTTTTATGTGGAATTGTATGGCTTGTTTCAAGTTGGTGTTCGGACCTGCAAATTTCGAGGACGAAATTTGTTTTAAGGGGGGGAGGATGTGATGACCCGCTTTTATGTGTATTTTCACTGAAGGGATATTTTAATTTAATTAAATATTTTATAGTGCTTTTATTTTAAATTATCGAGTTTTAAATGGATTTTATTGGCTGTTGGATTTAAATTGTGATTTAATTTATTTTGGCTTGTTTTTGGTTTTAAAAATTTAAATAATTGGTTTTTACTAGTTATTTATTTTATTTTAGCTTATTGATGTGTTTAAAATATTTTATTGGTGTTTATTTATTTATTTGATGTAGTGTTAATTTATTTTAATCGTTTTATGTTTTTACCGTTTTCGGCTGATCAGTTTTTGGACTTCCGACGTGAGGACTGGACCTCATTAATTTCCTTCATCTTTTCTTTTCCTCTTCTTTTTCTTTTTTCCTTTTTTCTTTTTTCTTTTTCCTTTTTTTCCCTCTCCCGTTCGGCTCTCTCTCTCTCTCCCCGCGTCCCTCTCTTTCTCTCTCTCTCCTCACCCACGCCGGAAAGCCTTCCCGCCCAGGCCCGCCGTTCGCCGGCGTCGTGCCCGACGCCACCCCTGCCGGTCGACTCCCCTCCGGCCGGTGATCATCCCCTCCGACTCCCAGCCCCAACCGGCCGGCCGTTTGGCCGGAAAAAGCCCAACAAGCCGCACGGCTTGAGGCCCGATCCGCCGCCGTCGCTCCACCTCCGGCCACCACCTCTTCACCACTTCTTCCCCTACTCCTTGCCGACCTAACCCACCCATCCCCGGCCTCAAACGGTCACCGGAGCGGCTCCCACGAGCTCAACTCCGATTTGCCCTTTTTCCGCCCCTACCGGCGTTTTCGCCGCCACCCACGGCCAAAACTCACTTCCACTAGCTTCATAAACATCTCTAGACCATTCCCTATCAATTTGGTGTCTTGGTTTGTCCCCGGTCAAAAGTGGGTATTTTGCGACCCACGGGAACAGTGCATTTGCACTGTTACGTTGCTTTCGCATCGCCGTTCGCTTCGCGCCGAACCTTCTAAAAATCCTATATAGCGCTGTAAGTATTTTCCAAACGCTACTTTTAGATTTAAATGTATTTTACTCTTTCAATAAATTATTTGGTTGGTTCGCTGATTCCGGACTGAGTCCGAGGAGTTCGGGGGTCGGATGGATGGAGGACGGAGTTGCTTGATTTGTTGTGCTATGGTTGAATTTATTTGTCGAGCATTGAAATTGGCATTTACATGATGCATGCACTTGTATTTTATTTTATTGGATAAAATCATGTTTTATTGGCGTAAATGGTTTTTGGGAGTGTGCGTATCACGAGCCCAAGCCGGGATGGGTTATTATCTCGGTGGAGCTCCTCTGGTCACTCGGGAGTGGATAATACTGAGTGACATCCCCTGGGTTGTCGCCGGGCGACGACCGGATCGCACGATACGGTAACGCTGTCGTGTCGACTCCGTGGTCCTTTTAGTGGCGGGGACTAGAGGATGGCCTGGCCAGGTACGCGCGAGGTGGAGGCGCGAGTCTGGGCATCACTCGTGTAGGTGTCACACGCGTAGACGTTACCTGCGGTGTGGCACAGAGCCAGAGTGTGCGGATGATCCCTAGGGGAGATCATGGTGCATGCATAATCGGTTGGTTTTTATGGTTTTCGGATACGGGCCATTTTCTGGGAAAATGGCGAGGATGTGTTGAGGACTTGTGATCCATTTTCTGGGAAAATGGTGGTTTGGGCCATTATCTGGGATAATGGCGAGGCTTGGTTTTAAACGGTATGTGTGGGCCGTTATCGGGGATAACGGCGAGGTTTGTTTAAAGGATATGTTTTTGAGCCAAATGGGTTTTTGGCGTGCGTGGAAAAAATATGGTTTGTGAGTTTTGTGCATTGGCATTTATTCATGCATATTGTTTGAGTTTAATATGCTTTTATCTAGTGGTGTTTGGATTTTACTTACCTGCGGCACCATTTTTGGTACCGTAGATTTTGGTGCAGAGTTCGAGGAGGAGGAGGAGGCTGAGCCCGAGGATGCGGCTCCGCTGGAGATCTGAGTTGGAGTTCATGCTTTGTATTTGGTTTTGAAACAATATTTATGTCTTGTAATATTTTATTATGTACCTTTGAACCGCTTTGTATTTTATTTAAGAAAAAATTCTGGTACTTAATTTTATGACTTTGCTATCCGCTGCGTATTTCCTTGTGCACACGTGCCGCTTGCACACACTTAGCACTCGTCGATAGGATGGTGACCCGGGTTATCACCATCCGGACGTCTCGAATTCCCCGTGTGGGTACATGGGGATTTGGGGGCGTCACAATCACTACTATGGGACCTTTATCAAAAGCTCCAAAATCTTACACAGGAGTCTAGGAGTGTGGAGGATTACCATAAGGAGATGGAAGTGGCTATGATTCAGGCTAATGTAGAGGAAGACCGGGAGGCCACCATGGCTAGATTTTTGAGTGGTTTGAATAGAGACATAGCCAATGTGGTTGAATTGCAACATTGTGTGGAGATAGAGGACATGGTACACATGGCTATAAAGGTCGAGAGGCAATTAAAGAGAAAAAGGGACAGCAAGGTACACTTCGGTTTCTAGCACTACTTGGAAATCAAAGTGGAATAGGAATGATCCCGCTGAAGCAAAGAGAAAGATTGAACCACCTAAGGGCAAAGATTAAGGACCTAGCAGCAAGCCCAAGGTAGAATCTCAACTTTCAAGGAATAGAGATATTAAATGCTTTAAGTGTTTGGGTTCCGGGCACACCGCTTCTCAATGTCCAAATAGGCGAGTGATGATTATGCGTGACAATGGGGAGGTGATGACTGGGAGTGAGGATGATCGTGATGGGGTGCCCGAGTTGGTTGATGCTAGTGATGATGATGTGAACCCCAATCGACTCGCTTTGAGACCCAACAACAATATTGGAAAAACAACCCAGAAAAGCCAAATTCAAGTCTATGGATGGAGAATTTAGACCCGTTGGGAACTCGTTTCAAGAACCTAGATTATATTAAAATCTAGACCCGTTGAAATCCCGTCTCAAGAACCCAAATTACGAGGAACGCCACAAAGGTTGTGATTTACTTTTGATAAGTTCAAGAGTTCAATCAAGAACAAGAGGAGAAAACTCACTCACAATTAAAATTCAGAATAAAAGTCTAAACCTTAGAGGGGCTGGTTACATCATTTAAATACCCTCCCCAAAACATGATAAAACCCTAGACTAAAATTTGAGACCCTACTCTAAAAAATGCCCTTCAGTGAACAATAGCCGCGCGTTACTGTATCATGAACAGTATCGTGCTACAGTACTTCTAAACCCTATTTTAAAATAAAATAATATCTTTCCAAATAAGCCCTTGGCCAAAATACAAGGCCTTCCCAAAAATCCTGATTCACTAGAAATAAGACATGTGGGCTAAGCATCCTCAAGCCCACTTATTCTAAACTAATAATAGAAATCCTTTTAAATAAATTAAAACCCTTAATATCTAAAGGCCCTATCTCTAAGTGAAGTCTTCCACAGCTTGGATCAGGTGGATCAAAACTAGTTCTCATTCTTTCAAGCCCATCATGAGTGTTAGGCTCTTGCTAGCTTCATCTACACCAATTTTTGCATTGCTCCATTGATCTTCGTGGCTCTTAATCTTGTAATTGATCCTTAAGACTTGGTCCGCCTTGGGGCCCATCATTCCCCCTCTCCTTAAAAGGATTCGACCTCGAATCTCCACGGGATCAAACGGAAATAGATCAGTAACATTGAAAATAGCAAACACATGATACTTACTTGGAAGTTCTACTAGATATGAAGTATCATTAATTTTATCAAAAATTTGGAAATGTCCATCCAAGCTATTTCTGTCATCAACAGGTAAATGCATTAAATCAAAATGTATAAGTGGATTAAAACCAAAAGCACATTCAAAAGATGAATGAGAAATAATAGTAGTATGCATGGTCTTCTTATATGCAAACTCTAATAATGACAAATGATACCCTCGTAAACGTTCATGCAACAATTCAATGAATGGAAAATGATACTCCCGCAAGCGTTCATGAAACATATCTAAAGTCTTCTTTACACCAAAATGATCACTCCAATTATACGTGATCTCAATGAATGGCAAATAATATTCCCACAAACGTTCATACGACACGTCGATGAATGGCAAATGATATTGCCACAAATGTTCATACATCATGTTAATGAATGGCAAATGATATTCGCGCAAATGTTCATGTAATGAGTCAATGAATGGCAAATGATACTCCAACAAATGATTATGCAACACGTCTAAAATCTTTTTTACACCAAAATGAACACTCCAATTATATGCGACCTCAATGAATGGTAAACCGTGCTCCCTAAAGTGTTCATGTAATATGCCTAAAATATTCTTTATACCAAAGTGACCCAACAAACGACATCCCTGCACAAGCAACTCACCCATAAAACTAGTAGGCACACAAAGTTTATTCTCTCCAAATAAATACCAATTTAGTCTATAGCACTTACCAAACGATGTTTTCTCGCGTACTCCATACACACTGGCAAAGTCATTATCATTAGGATTGTAATAGCCCGCTAAAATTTAATCTTATCTCCTCACCCTTTTCTTTCTTTTTCGCACATGTTAGACAGCACGACAATCAGTTTTGGATTCTTTCTCGACAGCAATCACCATTTCTCTCATCTCTACCCTCACCTGAAATCACGCGCATAATTTATCTTTTTCCGTAAAACATGTAATTTGTTCTTCACCGACAACTGTAAAATTATGAACAGATTTATCCTAAGCGTTGTACCTCGATGGCGTATTCCGGATCTTATCCACCGAATTTCAAAGTATTAGATAAGCTTGTTTTTTTTTAAAGTAGCACAATTATAATAATTTAATGAGATCTGAAAATATTATAATTGTGGATAATTACTTAGATTAAATATTTTAGTTGTTTTAAGATATTAAGAGGTTTATTTTTACGTTGAAAACTCTTATTTAAATTAAATAGTTTTATCCTCTTTATCATTTTAATAATGATGAAGAAATATTATTTTATAAACGTTAGTTTATAAAATAATAATTTATCTTAATTCCTCTCATTGTCTATTCAAGTGTTTTATGCACTTTGATTAATTAATGATACTTTATCATTTTATACAATGATGAAGAAAATATTATTTTATAAACCTTAGTTTATAAAATAATATTCTATCTTAATTTCTCTCAGTGTTGTAATTAAGTATTTTATTAATTTAAATGATTTTATCATCTTCGATTAATTAACGGTACTTTATCATTTTAAATAATGATGAGGAAATATTATTTTATAAATTTTAGTTTATAAAATAATATTCTACCTTAATTCATCGTAGTGTTTTATTTAAAATGTTTTATTTAAAATAAAACACTTACGCGTTTTCAAATCAGTGTTTTAACTCACCGTTGGATTATTTGAGGATCCCGAAGCGTAGGATTGAAGTTAATTACCCAGGCCCCTACCCTTTTTCCTTCACTTTTTTCTTTTTTCTTTTTTTTTTTTTTTCTTTTTCTCTCTCCTCTCTTTCCTCTCCTTCTTCCCCAAGCATGTCCAACGTACACGATGGCCTTCCTCCATGACCAATCGGTTTGAGCTTCCTACCGGCGCCACCTCCGGCCGCCGTGCCTCACCTCCCATACCGGCGTGATCTACTCCCTCCGGTGAACACTTTCCAACCGGTGGTGAGATAAACCGGCCACCCACTCTCTCTCCTTTCTCCTCCAAAGAAATGGGTCTTTAAGGCTTTTTCACCATTTTGGACCACCATACACGGCCAAATCAGCCACCAAGCACCACCAATGGATTCACCTCATCAAGGGCTTCCTCCCCATGTCTTTCTTTTCCCCTAACTCTCACTCTTTCTCATATGGGTCTCTCAAATCACACTTTCGGTTGCACCACCGTGCACCACCATACACGGCCACCCGTGGTGTTTCACCACCACCATCTTGTTCCTCTCATCCCCATGAACCTCTCCAAGAAATTTCATGGCCAACGGAGCTTTGTAGAGCTCTCACTCTCCCTCACTCTCCAAGGCCGAAAATGGCTTCAAACGGCCGATCCGCCGCCGTTAGCCGCCGTACGACCACCACCTCGCCACCACAGCTCCACCACATGTTCATCTACCTTTCCCTAGCTTGCCATGAAGTTCTATGGCATTTCGCTACCTCACGCCTCCTCCCACCGTTCGGTTTTACTGTTCACGGCGTGATGCCGCCGTGCTCCGCCACCTTTGACCATCACAAGGCGACCATGAGCCTTCCAAGGCCACGCTTAGCTTTTCTCAGCCCCAAACTACCACTTTATGTGGTGGACAGCCACCGTACGCGGTGTTACAGGCCACGTACGTTCCTCCGACGCATGTTCGTGACGAACAACGAGCGACGTACGGGTTATCCCGTCGATGGTAGAACCCTCTATCTCTAGTTATTTTACGTTTAAAATAGTTAGTTGGTTGGTTTGTGGATTGTGTAGTTGTACTTGTGGAGTTCGTTGTGTAGTTGTGAAGCGAAGTGTGGTTGTGAAGTGTTGAGTTTGATTGTGTAGTTTTGTGGACTGTGCTGTGAAGTATAGGTGTGAGATGGATGCCGTAGATGTGATACGGCGGGTTGTGTGAAGAGAATACGTGTGTAGCGTATTCTGTGTAAAGCAGCGACGCGCCGTGCGACGTGCGCTGTAGTGTGTGTGGTGTAGAATGAAGGGAGTGCATGTGAAGTGTACTCCGTGTTGTATGGTGACGCACCGTGTGATGTGCGTCGGGGTGATGAGTGTTGTAGCCAAAGGAGTACGCGTGGCGCGTACTCCGTGTCGCGTAGCGATGCACCGTGAGAGGTGTATCGCAGTGATGGGTATTGTAGTGTGGATGGAAGAGAGTTCACGTGAGTGTACTCTATATTAAGTCGTGAAACACCGGATGGCGTGTCACGAAGGGTTGGATGGCGTAACAGAGAAGTGTAGAGCGTATGGTGTAGTGTTGGGAAACTGTATGACAGTGTCCCAAAGCAGTGGTGGTATGGATTATAGTCCGAGGTGACTGGTGTCATCTTGTGGTTGACTATGGCTAAGAGTATATGGATTGAGAAATGAATTGTTTGTTTGGTTATTATTGATAATTTTAATGAACTTGTTTTAGTGCAAAGGCTTTCTGAAGTCAAATTATCTCTTTCGGGTATCGTGAAACCTCACGTTGCCCGTGGTGTTGCAAGTGCTCATAATATGGCAATTAAATTCAGAATTGAAAATCTTAAGGACTTGAGTGTTCCTCTTCCAGCTGTTGTGCAGTTCCTCGTGTTTCGCGCTCTATTCTCATAGAACGCGACGATCGAGGTAAGTTAGCCTCTAACTTACTATCAGTTTATTGTGTATGTGTGATGGGTAAGGGAACTACAACTTATGTATGTATGTTATCGTATATGCCATGTCATGCTATGTCATTACATGTTTATCTGTTACGCATGGTTTAATATCTAATGAATAATTATCTGTTACACAGCAATTTGTGACACATATAATACGTGGGGCCACAACAACTGTGGAGTACGTATTATATTTTATGTTACGTATAATACGTGGGGCCACAACAACTGTGGAGTACGTATTATATTTTATGTTACTTATAATACGTGGGGCCAAAACAACTGTGGAGTACGTATTATATTTTATGTTACTATAATGCGTGGGGCCACAACAACTGTGGAGTACGTATTATATTTTATGTTACTTATAATGCGTGGGGCCACAACAACTGTGGAGTACGTATTATATTTTATGTTACTTATAATGCGTGGGGCCACAACAACTGTGGAGTACGTATTATATTTTATGTTACTATAATGCGTGGGGCCACAACAACTGTGGAGTACGTATTATATTTTATGTTACTTATAATGCGTGGGGCCACAACAACTGTGGAGTACGTATTATATTTTATGTTACTATAATGCGTGGGGCCACAACAACTGTGGAGTACGTATTATATTTTATGTTACGTATAATACGTGGGGCCACAACAACTGTGGAGTACGTATTATATTTTATGTTATGTGTATTCATGGGGCCACAACAACTGTGGAGCATGAAGTATGGGGCCACAACAACTGTGGAGCATACACTACGTGAGACACAGCAATTGTGACACGTAGAATACGTGGGGCCACAACAACTGTGGAGTACGTATTATATTTTATGTTACTTGAATACGTGGGGCCACAACAACTGTGGAGTACGTATTAACGCACGTTATTAATCAAGACAATTGAATAATATTCCAAGTTTATGTTAAGTCCAGTTTCAGATCAAATACATGATAAGTCAAGTTGCAGATCAAGTTCATGTTATGTTATGCTCACATACATGTTATGTTCCAAGTTCACATTCATATTATGTTATGTTCACGTTCACATTATGTCTCAAGTTCACGTTTATGTCATGTTATGTTCAAGTTTATGTTATTTTCAAGTTCTTATTTATGTTATGCATGTTTACGTTCATGCTATATTTCAAGTCCATGTTATGTTTCACGTTCATGTTATGTTGTTTGTTCATGTTATGTTTTAAGCTTAAGTTCATGCCATGTTAAGTCAAGTTCAGTTCACGCTTAAGTTCTGGTTAAGTCATGCTATATGTCAAGTTATACTATGTTTATGTATGACTATAATTATGCATTTATGCTTTTACTGCCATGCATGCATTTTTAACCTGTGTGTGAGTTTTATGTTAACTTACTGAGATTTGTAATCAAATCTCACTGTGGTAGTCCCAACTACCATTCCCCCCGAATGGTAGATCTTGTTACAGGACCCAAAGGAGAATTGGAATCTGACCAACTGAATACGGTCGACTAGGCCACGGTGCGATGTTGATGATGGTATAGTATTTAACTCAGGTTAATACTTGTACTTTTGGAGTTGTATCTCAAGTATTCTTTTGATCACAACCATTTTGGACTAGTGTGGTAATCACGGCTATTTAGTATGCCTTTATGTATGAAATATGTTTCAAGTATTTGAGATATTTTTAGTTTGGTGCATAGTATTGCTAAAGAAAAAGAAAATTTAAATTATCCGCTGCGAATATTGAATAATGCTAGATACATGTTAGGAACATTGCATCTTATATGTCATGAACGGGGGCAGGTAACCTTGTGTTGCATGTCTCGACGCTTCAAATGTCCGTTCAATCCCAAGCGGAATTTGGGGGCGTCACAAGGATGCAATTTCTTGTCATATTCAAATCTCAATAACTTTGCATTTAAAATAACGATACGATCATACCTTCCTTACCATGTGTGTACTTGATTACAAGAGGAAAAATCTCAACACATTCCTCCCACTTGGCATCCATTCTAGTCAATTTACCTTGGCCTTTCAAGTGTATCAAGGAATCATGTTCTTCAAAGAAAGGTCGGGAAGGGATTATTGCACCTGGCACAAAATCAATGTATTGCTCTATCTCTCTAATAGGTGGCAATCCACTAAACACACCCCTAGGAATAACGACCGTATATCCCTGCAACAAAGAAACAACAATACTAGGCAAAGGTACGTCAAGGTTAGTATTAAAACTTGCCTTAACATAAAAGCTCAATTCTCTCTTTGTTTTTCTTTCACTTTCTTCACTCTCATCTTTCTTTTCACTCTGTTTTTTTCTTGAGGTTTCAACCTCACACTCATTTCTTTCAATCTCTTTTTCCTTTCCACTCTCTTTTTCGGCATCTTTTTTTGAACTCTCAGCCTCACAATTGTTTTTCAACTCATTCTCTCTTTTTCTTGAGGTTTTAGCCTCACACTCATTTTTTTTCTCTCCCATTTTTCTCTCTCTCTCATTTTTGGTCTCATTATTTTTTTCTTCCTCAATCTCATTCTCACTCTTTCTTTTCTGATCAATCTCACTTTCTCTCTTTCTTTTTTGATCAACCTCACTTTTCAACTTCAGTTGGTCCTCATGGACCTGTGTTGGAATTAAAGGAGCAAGTTTGATTGTTTTTCCATCCTTTTCAAAACTGTACATGTTTCTGAACCCATCATAGATCGCTCTCCTATCACACTGCCACGACCTCCCCAACAAAATATGACCACAATGCATAGGCACTACATCACAAAGGACCTCATCCTTGTACTTCCTAATTGAAAAAGATACTAGCACTTGCTTATTTACCCTAACCTCCCCACAATTATTCAACCACTGCAACTTGTATGGTCTTGGGTGTTTCAAGGTAGGTAAATTCAATTTCTCAACTAAAGTAGTGCTAACCACATTAGTACAACTCCCTCCATCAATGATCATACTACATACCTTGCTATTGATGTGGCATCTAGTATGGAAAATGTTCTCTCTTTGTTGCTCTATATCATCCATCTTAATTTCTGTATTGGGAGCACGCCTAACAACAAGTGACTCGCCATACTCTCCATTCTTATCGTACCCATTCTCAATACTAGGCTCACGTCTCCTCCTATCTCTCACACTTCGTAGATTTCTAATCACTACACCTTGTTGATCCATCCTATCCCTCATTTCTCCCAACTTCAAATTTAACCTTTCAAACTTTTGTTGCATGGATTGCAACACAAAAAATGAGTTATCTACCATCTCCTTTGGTGATGAGTCATTTTTATGAGACATCATATGCTCTGCACAAAAAAAGAATGTTAGAGAAAAAAAAGACCTCACATGCTCCCTTACATGTTTACACTCAAATAATGGCACTTCACTCGTGTTTCACTCTTATTGGCTTTTTCCCAATAATGATCTCACACTTTCTTGCCTTTTATCTCAAGAGTTTTCCCACTCAAGTTCTTTAAGAACTAATTGAACTCAATCAAGACAATACAACCTTGTTTTGCTCCAACTAGTAATTAGGTCCAAGAAACAAGAACAAGAGAAAACACGGAAGGAACAAAATGACCCGAGACTCGAGGAATTTATACACTGGAAAGAGTAATTACGAAACAAGGTGCCAACTAGAAAGATATATTCAACCCGTTGAAGATAAGGCTTAATCAATGACAAAGCACTCAATTTCATATGGCAAAATATTTCATACCCAAAATCCTTCTCTCCTTTCTTTTTTTTTTTTTTTGAATTTTTTTTTTGAATTTTCTTTTCTTTTCCTTTCTTTTCTTTTCTTTTCCTTTCCTTTCTTTTCTTTTCTTTTTTTCTCTTCCTTTCTCAACGATTCAACCACAAACAGAAATATCCAATTGTGATAATCAAACAATTGAATTCAAACACATAAAAATTGATAAGGAAAATAGAAGGGAATGAAACCCTAGAAATTACAAACCCTAGATGGTGCAAACTTTTGGCAGCCCTCAAACAAGCAATTTAGCCACCCTATGATGATGAACATGAAACCCAAAAGATAGAATAAATTGGCAGCCCTAGGAAAAACGAACTTTTGCAACTTTTTTTTTTTTCAACCTTAGAACAATGAAGCCCTAGAATTAACAATACGATAAAAAAAAGATAGAATCAGACCTGATTGAAAACTGTGCTCTGATACCAAATGATGTGAACTCCAATCGACTCGCCTTGAGACCCAACAACAATATTGGAAAAACAACCCAGAAAAGCCAAACTCAAGTCTGTGGATGGAGAATTTAGACCCGTTGGGAACTCGTTTCAAGAACCTAGATTATATTAAAATCTAGACCCGTTGAAATCCAGTCTCAAGAACCCAAATTACGAGGAACGCCACAAAGGTTGTGATTTATCTTTGATAAGTTCAAGAGTTCAATCAAGAATAAGAGGAGAAAACTCACTCACAATTAAAATTCAGAATAAAAGTCTAAACCTTGGAGGGGCTGGTTACATCATTTAAATACCCTCCCCAAAACATGATAAAATCCTAGACTAAATTTGAGACCCTACTCTCAAAAATGCCCTTCAGTGAACAGTAGCGCCCGTTACTGTAGCATGAACAGTGTCGTGCTATAGTACTTCTAAACCCTAGTTTAAAATAAAATAATATCTTTCCAAATAAGCCCTTGGCCAAAATACAAGGCATTCCCAAAAATCCTGGTTCACTAGAAATAAGACATGTGGGCTAAGCATCCTCAAGCCCACTTATTCTAAACTAATAATAGAAATCCTTTTAAACAAATTGAAAGCCTTAATATCTAAAGGCCCTATCTCTAAGTGAAGTCTTCCACAGCTTGGATCAGGTGGATCAAAGCTAGTTCTCATTCTTTCAAGCCCATCATGAGTGTTGGGCTCTTGCTAGCTTCGTCTGCACCAATTTTTGCATTGCTCCCTTGATCTTCATGGCTCTTAATCTTGTAATTGATCCTTAAGACTTGGTCCGCATTGGGGCCCATCAGATGACGAAGGAGTGATATACGCCGTGAGTGAGTCTCTTGTTGCCAAGCGTGCTCTCAACACACACATTAAGGTGGATGATGCCGAGCAACAGAGAGAGAACATTTTCCATACTAAATGCCACGTCAACAGCAAAGTATGTAGTATGATCATTGATGGAGGGAGTTGTACTAATGTGGCCATATTTTGTTGGGGAGGTCGTGGCAGTATGATAGGACATGATGGGTTCAAAAACATGTACAGCTTTGTAAAGGAGGGCAAAACAATCAAACTTGCTCCTTTAACTCCAAGCCAGGTCTATGAGGATCAACTGAAACTGAAAAGTGAGGTTGCTCAGAAAAGAAAGAGTGAAAATGAGAGTGATAAAAAAAAGAAAGAGTGAAAATGAGAGTGATCAAAAAAAAAAAGTGAAAATGAGAGTGATCAAAAAAGAATGAATGAAAAAGAGATTGAGCAGAAAAGAAAGTGTGATAGTGAAAATGAGCACAACAGAAAGAGTGAAAGAGAAAGTAGAGACGTGGCTGAGAGTAGAGAAAAAAGAGTAGAGCCACGAGAGAAAAAAGAAAGAGAGACTGCAGAGAGGAAAGGAAAGACAAAAGTGAGTTTCTATGCCAAAGAGAGTGAGGTTAAAAGGGCTTTCTTCGCAGATCGCCCTATGATTTTTCTTGTCTATAAAGAGTCTTATCTTACTCTTGATGACACTCACCAGTCTCTTCCTAGTTTGGCTATTTCCTTGTTGCAAGATTTTGAGGATGTATTCCCAGAGGAGATGCGTAATGAGTTGCCACCCATTAAAGGCATTGAGCATCAGATTGATTTTGTACCTGGAGCTGCTACTCCAAACCGACCAGCCTATAGGAATAATCCAGATGAGACAAAAGAGCTTCAGAGGCAAGTTGAGGACTTGATGAGCAAGGGGTACGTGAGGGAAAACATGAGCTCATGTGCAGTACCAGTGCTATTAGTGCCAAAGAAGGATGGGACGTGGAGAATGTGTGTTGAATGCAGGGTGGTCAACAATATTACGGTAAAGTATCGCCATCCCATTCCTAGATTAGATGATATGCTTGATGAATTTGCATGGCTCATGCATTTTCAGTAAAATTGATCTTAAAAGTGGGTATCATCAAATTAGAATGAAAGAGGGTGATGAATGGAAAACTGCTTTTAAAACCAAGTATGGGATTTATGAATGGTTGGTTATGCCATTTGGACTTACAAATGCGCCCAGTACTTTCATGAGATTGATGAACCATGTCCTATGTGCATTCATTGGCAAGGTTTTGGTTGTGTATTTTGATGATATCCTAGTGTACAGCAAAGACTTAAATGAGCATATTGAACATTTGAGATATGTATTTGATGTGTTGAGATGTGAAAAATTGTATGCTAATTTCAAGAAATGTACCTTTTGCATGGAAAGAGTTGTTTTTCTTGGATATGTTGTTAGTACAAAAGGTATTGAGGTGGATGAAGAGAAAGTCAAGGCCATCAAGGAGAGGCCAACGCCAAATAGCATCACTAAGGTAAGAAGCTTTCATGGCTTAGTTAGTTTTTATCGGCGTTTTGTTAAAGACTTTAGCACCATTGCTGCACCACTCACTAAAGTCATTAAAAAGAATGTTGGGTTTCTTTGGGGGGCTACTCAAGAGAATGCTTTTGCCACCATTAAAGAAAGGTTGTGCTCTGCACCTGTGCTAACATTACCTGATTTTAACAAAGCTTTTGAGATTGAATGTGATGCCTCAGGTATAGAGATTGGAGCCGTTCTGATGCAGGATAGGCGGCCGATAGCCTTCTTCAGTGAAAAGTTAAGTGGGGCCTCACTCAAGTACCCTACTTATGACAAAGAGCTTTATGCTTTTGTTCGTGCATTAGAGACTTGGCAACATTATCTATGGCCTAGGGAATTTGTGATCCACACCGATCATGAATCATTGAACCATCTTAAGGGTCAAGGTAAGTTGAATAAAAGGCATCCTCGTTGGATGGAATACATTGAGACATTTCCATATGTCATCTGTTACAAGCAAGGTAAGGAGAACATTGTTGCTGATGCTTTATCTCGAAGGTAAGTACTTCTTACTTCTATGAGTGCAGGCGATGCTTGGGTTTGAATATGTGAAAGACCTATATGCTGATGACGCTGACTTCTCTAATGTGTACATGGCTTGTGATAAGGCGGCATTTGGTAAGTTTTACAAGCATGACGGTTACTTGTTTAAAGAAAACAAACTTTGTGTGCCAAATTGTTCTATGCTTGAATTACTGGTGCGTGAGGCACATGGTGGGGGATTAATGGGACACTTTGGTGTCAAGAAGACTTTGGATATTTTGCATTAACATTTCTTTTGGCCTAAGATGAAGAGAGATGTCACTCGCATTTGTGGCAGGTGCATTACATGTAGGAAGGCCAAATCTAAAGTGTTGCCACATGGGTTGTATACAGCCTTACCCGTTCCTAGTGAGCCATGGATCGATATATCTATGGACTTTGTTTTGGGGCTACCTAGGACAAAAAGGGGTAGAGATTCTATTTTTGTGGTTGTGGATAGATTTAGTAAGATGACACATTTCATTCCATGCCAATAAAACAGATGATGCCACAAACATAGCTGACTTGTTTTTCAAGGAGATAGTGCGACTCCAAGGTATTTCCAGGAGTATTGTTTCTGATAGAGATGTTAAATTCCTTAGCTACTTTTGGAAGGTGTTGTGGGGAAAATTGGGTACCAAGCTCTTATTTTCCACTACTTGTCATCCGCAGACTGATGGTCAGACTGAAGTAGTTAATAGGACCTTAACTCAGCTTTTACGCACTGTTATTCATAAGAATTTAAAAACTTGGGAGGATTGTTTGCCATTCATAGAGTTTGCATATAATAGAACCATGCATACTACTACTTCATATTCACCTTTTGAAATTGTTTATGGATTCAATCCGCTTACCTCTTTAAATTTAATGCCTTTACTGGTTGATGGCAGGAATAGCTTGGATGGACAAAAGAAGGCAGAGTTGGTGAAGTCACTCCATGAGAGGGTACGGCTTCAAATTGCCCAAAAGAATGAAAGGGTTGCTTCCCAAGCCAATAAAGGGCGAAGGCGTGTCATCTTCAAACCCAGAGATTGGGTTTGGGTTCACATGCGCAAAGAAAGATTCCCAGCTCATTGGAGAACTAAGTTGCATCCTCGAGGAGATGGACCTTTCCAAATCCTTGAGAAAATTAATGACAATGCCTATAAAAAGTCGAATCCTTTTGAGGCGAGGGGAAATGATGGGAACTAAGGTGGGCCTGGTTTTAAAGATCCTTTGCAAGTTCCAAATGGGCCAATTACAAGATCAAGAGCCAAGAAGATCAAGGAAGGAATGCAAGGATTAGTACAAGCCACTTGGGAAGAAGCTAGCAAGAGCCCAACACTCAAGATGGGCTGGAAAGAAGAAGAACCAGCTTTGATCCACTTGATCCAAGCTGTGGAAGACTTGACTTAGAGATAGGGCCTTTAGATATTAAGGCTTTCAATTTGTTTAAAATGATTTTTATTATTAGTTTAGAATAAGTGGGCTTGAGGATGCTTAGCCCCACATGTCTTATTTCTTATGAACTATAGGGTTTTTGGGAAGGTCTTGTATTTTGGCCAAGGGCTTATTTGGAAAGATATTATTTTATTTGAACTAGGGTTTAGAAGTTACTGTAGCACGACACTGTTCGTGCTACAGTCCCGCGTGGCTACTGTGTGATGACCCGTTTTTACGTGTATTTTCACTGAAGGAATATTTTAATTTAATTATTATTATAGTGCTTTTATTTTAAAATTATCGGATTTTTATTTGGATTTTATTGGCTGTTGAATTTAAATTGCTGTTTAATTGATTTTAGCTCGTTTTTGGATTTAAAAATTAATAGTTGGTTTTTGCTAGTTATTTATTTTATTTTAGCTTGACGATGTGTTTAAAATATTTTCTTGGTGTTTATTTATTTATTTGATGTGGTGTTTAATTTATTTTTAATCGTTTTATGTTTTTATATCGTTTTCGGCGGATCAGTTTCTGGATCCCGGAAGTGAAGTTTGGATTTCATTTCTTTTCCCTTCTTTTCTTTTTCTCTTTTTCTTTTTCCTTCTTTTCCTTTTCTTTTCTTCTTTTCCTTCTTTCTTTCCTTTCTTTCCCGTTTCCTCCCGTGCCCGTGCGTCGTCCAGCTCTCTCTCCCCTGCACTTTTGCCTTCCCGCCCAGCCTACTTTGACCACCCATATCTCCGCCGTCCGGTGGAGGTGTCGTACACCACCCCCGCCATTCTCTTCCTCTCACGGCAGACTACAACCCCTCCAATTTTCAGAGCCATCGGAGCCACCGTTAGCCGCCACGAGCCGCTCAAAGTCGCGGCACCAACCCAGATTTTTCCCCTATAGCTGAAAACTTCCTCCGCCCAGAACCGCCACTTGCCGGCGGCGTGGCCTCCACCACCCACCCAGAAAACTTCCCCTCCCTCCGGTGCACCACCCCTCCAGAGATCTCCCCCAACCGGCCGGCCGTTTGGCCGGAAAAGCGCATCTAAGCCGCACGGTTTGTCACCGTTTCCGGCGCCGTCGCACCACCTCCGGCCACCATCTTTTCACCACTTCTTCCCCTACCTCTTGCCGACCTAACCCACCCATTTCCGGCCTAGATCGGCTACCGGAGCAGCTCCCACGAGCACAACTCCGATTTGCACGTTTTTCGCTTCTACCGGCGTTTTCGCCGCCACCCACGGCCAAAACTCACTTCCACTAGCCTCATAAACATCCCTAGACCATTCCCTATCAATTTGGTGTCTTGGTTTGTCCCCGGTCAAAAGTGGGTATTTTGCGACCCACGGCTACAGTGCATTTGCACTGTTACGTTGCTTTCCGCCCATCGTTTGCCGCGCGCCGAACCTTCTAAAAATCCTATATAGCTCTGTAAGTATTTTCCAAACTCTACTTTTAGATTTAAATCTATTTTGCTTTTATAATAATTTATTTGGTTGGTTTCCTTATTCCGGACTGAGTCCGAGGAGTTCGGGGGTCGGATGGATGGAGGACGGAGTTGCTTGAATTGTTGTCTTATGGTTGGTTGTATTTGTCGAGCATTGAGATTTGCATTTACATGGTGCATGCACGTGTATTTTATTTTAATTGAGAAAATCCTGCTTTATTGGCGTAAATGGATTTTTGGGAGTGTGCGTATCACGAGCCCAAGCCGGGATGGGTTATTATCTCGGTGGAGCTCCTCTGGTCACTCGGGAGTGGATAATACTGAGTGACATCCCCTGGGTTGTCGCTGGGCGACGACCGGATCGCACGATACGGTAACGCTGTCGTGTCGACTCCGTGGTCCTTAGAGTGGCGGGGACTAGAGGATGGCCTGGCCAGGTACGCGCGAGGTGGAGGCGCGAGTCTGGGCATCACTCGTGTAGGTGTCACACGCGTAGACGTTACCTGCGGTGTGGCACAGAGCCAGAGTGTGCGGATGATCCCTAGGGGAGATCATGGTGCATGCATAATCGGTTGGTTTTTATGGTTTTCGGATACGGGCCATTTTCTGGGAAAATGGCGAAGGACTTGTGATCCATTTTCTGGGAAAATGGTGGTTTGGGCCATTATCTGGGATAATGGCGAGGCTTGGTTTTAAACGGTATGTGTGGGCTGTTATCGGGGATAACAGCGAGATTTGTTTAAAGGATATGTTTTTGAGCCAATTGGGTTTTTGGCTTACGTGGAAAAAATATGGTTTGTGAGTTTGTGCATTGGCATTTATTCTTGCATATTGTTTGAGTTTAATATGCTTTTATCTAGTGGTGTTTGGATTTTACTTACCTGGGGCACCATTTATGGTACCGTAAATTTTGGTGCAAAGTTCGAGGAGGAGGAGGAGGCTGAGCCCGAGGATGCGGCTCCGCCGGAGTTCTGAGTTGGAGTTCATGCTTTGTAATTGGTTTTGAAACAATATTTATGACTTGTAATATTTTATTATGTATCTTTGAACCGCTTTGTATTTTATTTAAGAAAAAAAATTCTGGTACTTAATTTTATGTCTTTGCCCGCTGCGTTTTTCCTTGTGCACATGTGTCGCTTGCACACACTTAGCACTAGTCGATAGGATGGTGACCCGGGTTGTCACCATCCGGACGTCTCGAATTCCCCGTGTTGGTACGTGGGGATTTGGGGGCGTCATATAGTTCACTAAATGGCATTTTTTAGAGAAAGGGTCTCAAATTTTAGTTTTGGGTTTTATCATGTTTTGGGCAGGGTAGTTAAAGGATGAAACCAGCCACTCCAAGGGTTAGACATTTATTCAGAATTTTAATTGTGAGTGAGTTTTCTCCTCTAGTTCTTGATTGAACTCTTAAATTTATCAAAGGTAAATCACAACCTTTGTGGCGTTCCTCCTTGTAATTTGGGTTATTGAGACAGGATTTCAACGGGTCTAATTTTTAATATAATCTAGGTTCTTGAAACGAGTTCTCAACGGGTCTAAATTCTCCATCCATAGACTTGAGTTTGGCTTTCCTGGGTTGTTTTTCCAATAGTGTTGTTGGGTCTCAAAGCGAGTCGATTGGGGTTCAAATCAAAAAGGGAGAGGAAAATGGTCTTTCTAGGTGGCAGTGATTATGCCCAAAGAATAACGCGGTAGTTGTAGCATAGCTTTGGCGTGTCGATTCCACAGGGAGACAAATTAAAAGAATAGCATAAGAAACAAAGAAACTAAAGGAAAATATTAAATGATTAATAGAAAACAAAGATTAATTTTAAATGCAAATTAAAATAAAGCAAAGTGCTTCTTGAACAAAGCTAAAATGCTTATTGTACATACCTAAGGCATTACATTGTTCCTCGTACATCCCTCTCATTTCAGCAAATGTGGGACACTCTTGGGCAAAGTGATCTACCCCGCCACATACAAAACATGGTCCAAAGACTCTGCATGATTAGCCACATGTGTTGGCTTTTAAGTCTTTATTCTTCAGCACCTCTAGCTCCCTAGTGAGCATCTCAACCTTAGTCTTTAGGTTATCCTCTTCCCTGAGATGGTAAATTCCACCACCATTTAGGTTTCTTGCAGGTCGTGACCTATTTGTGCTCTCAGTAGCACTAGGTCCAGTCCAAGTGTGAGCTTTTTCAGCAAGCTCATTGAGGTATTTTATGGCCTCATCAGGATCTTTCTGTAAGAACTCACCATTACACATCATCTCCACAAATTGACGCTCTCTAGGTGTAAGTCCCTCATAAAAATAGCTTGCTAAGCACCAATTCTCATACACATGGTGAGGACACATACTCAACAACTCCTTAAATCTCTCCCAAGACTGATACAAAGTCTCACTATCCTTTTGTGCAAAGGTGGAGATTTGCCTTTTTAAAGAATTGGTCTTATGTTGGGGAAAATATTTATTAAAGAAGACCTGAGTCATCTCAATCCATGACCCAATAGATCGTGGTCTTAGTGAGTATAGCCAACTCTTAGCTCTATCCTTCAAAGAGAAAGGAAAGAACTTAAGTCTCAGAATGTCAACAGTTGCATTTTGACTATGAAAAGTCGCAACTACTTCCTCAAACTCCCAAATGTGCAGATATGGATTTTCATTTTCCAAGTCATGAAAAGTAGGGAGTAACTGTATCATCCCTGTTTTAAAATCCAATTGGCGAGTATTAGCTGGAAATATGATGCATGATGGTGTGGCTGTGCATGTAGGATGGAGGTAATCTTGAAGGGGTCCTAGTAGGTTGATCTTCGTGTTCACTCATTTTCTCAGAATTAGAAAAATTATCAAATAAATGATTAGAAAAATTAGGCTCTGACTCTGACTCTAACAAAGGTCTACAAGCAAACCGACCCAAGGCGTCTCTATACCTATGCATGCAAGGTAGAGAAAAATGCAATACTAAAAAAAAAAACAAAACTATAAAAAGAAAAAGAAAATAAAATAAAGACGCAGAAAGCTAAAAGGGGGAACGAAGTTACCGCCTTTACAAACTGCTGAAAAGAAAAAAATTATCTAACAATTCTTCTACTGTCTCCCTGCAACGGCACCAAAATTTGATTACACCCAAAGAAAAATGCGGTAGTTGTAGAAGAACTAAATCAATATAGATAAATAATTGATCCAAATATAATCAAAGAACCAATCCATTCAATTGAAAAAGCATGACTGAATCCATAAATAGAATAAATTCTATGATTATTCAGAGAATAAAACATCAACGATGAATTGAGAATGATAAAACAAAAGAGTTTTAGTAATTGAAGATCAAATACATAAATTAAAAATACAATCTAATGTGCAAGTTCATCCCTAGCCCTACTTGAGAATTTAGTTACCCATAAATATACTGGACAACAAAAATCTCCAGAGAAAACTGAAGCGAACGGTGGCCATGGAAGTGATTTTCTCCTCTCGTCAGATCTGCCTCTTGTGCCTCCTCCCCTCTCTATTTCATGCTAATGATATGCTTATATCGGATAGGAAAGAAACCCTAATGTCCTCTTAATTTCTACATAAAAAAATCACCTAAATTTTAGGACTCATCTTGGCAGCCACGTATATGCTTCAGGAGTCCGAATTTGGAAAGCCTTCTTAGAGACAAATTGATAACCCTTTAAGATAGCTTTCTAACACATCAAGAATCACATCAATTAGATATGTGAGTAAACATTTACGGTCAAAAGAGTAAAGTATGTCCAGACTGTCTCCTAGCGAATTTCGGACTTGGACTTCTTGTGGTTTCCTTTTGTGATTTCTTTTTCTTTTTCTTTTCTTCCAAATTGCTCTCAAACCCCATGAAATTCTTCCTTAGAATTTCACTGGGCTTAACTTGCTCTTTTATAAACTCTGAAATTAAACATAAAAAAACTGCTTAGGAGTATCTAAATGCAAATAGAAACTCAATTCAAGAATACAAATTAATTCATATGATTTCTATTCACATTTTAGCATTTTAATATAATAATAGGGTATTTAGAGTGCACTTTCGCACATTCATCAGGCATCATTCAATTTTCTATAATCAATGCACATCACATCCGCCACCTAGTCACAAGTTTTGTAGGGACTAGCTCTCCCAGATCATTTTTCACCATAGTAACACTTGACTTCTTAGAAACAACCTGTGTAGGACTTACCCATTTACTATCAACAATAGGATATATGATTCCTGCATCTAATAGTTTCAATACTTCATTCTTGACAACTTCTTTCATAGTAGGATTAAGCCTACACTGGGGGTCTCTACGAGGGCTAGTTTCTTCCACCAAATTAATTTTATGAGAACAGACCAGGGGACTAACACCTTTTATATCAGCAATGCTCCAACCTAAGGCTGACTTATGCTTACTTAGGATCCGAATTAATTTCTAACCTTGAGACTCAGACAATTTAGATGAGATAATAATAGGAAAAGTATCACCTGGACAAAGGAAAGCATGCTTTAAACCCTTAGGCAGAGGTTTCAGTTCAACTTTGGGTGCTTCCACACTTGAAGGAATTTGTTTTTCCTCTTTCTCAGGCAACTCCTCAAACTTCGATTGCCAGGCCTGAGTGCCATAGTCCTGAGTTCTATCAAAGATGGCACAAATATCAACTACATTAGATGGATTACTGATAGAATCAAACTTAGAATTAACAAGAAAATACCCAAGGGGGTCAAAATCATGAGCTATAGAAACTCCTCTTTCTATGAGTGAGTCAATCATATATGTCTGGTGGCTCTCATCATCATCTTCTGGTTGTTTTGCAATATGGATAATATTCACCTCAAGAGTCATGTTTCCAAAAGAAAGCTTCATGAGCCCATTTCTGCAATTAATAAGAGCATTAGCAGTGGCAATGAAAGGCCTACCTAAAATCACAGGAATTTTAGAAGTAGTATCAACAATAGAGCTAGTGTCAAGGATTAGGAAATCAACAGGATGATAAAATTTATCAATTTGAATTCGAACATCCTCTACCACACCCCGGGGTACTTTGACTGAACGGTTAGCCAATTGCAATACCACAGTGGTTAGTTTGATTTCTCCCAACCCCAACTGCAAATAAATAGAATAGGGCATTAGATTCATGCTAGCTCCTAAATCTAGCAAAGCTTGCCCAAACTCATGATTTCCAATGCTGCATGCAATGGTTGGGCAACTAGGATCCTTGTACTTGGGAGGAATCCGCTGCTCAATTAGAGCACTAACTTGCTCTGTTAGGAATCCTGTCTTCTCCACATGGTGCTTCCTCTTAACTGTACACAAATCTTTAATAACTTTTGCATAAGTAGGAACTTGTTTAATAACATGCAAAAGAGGGAGGTTAATTTTTACCTGCTTGAGATTCTCCAAGATTTCATTGCTAGGATCCAAAGTTCGCTTATTCAGTTTTAAAGCTTGAGGAAATTGTACTTTAAGTGGACTTTTTATTACCTCGGCTTCTTTGGGCAGCTCGGGACCACTATTGCTTTGATCCTCTTCCACATCCTCTGATTTGTTCGTTGTTGGGATGTCTAATGACTTACCACTTCATGTCACAATGGCATTCATATCTTTCAAATTCTCTTATGCCATGTGTTGACCATGGGGTACGGATTGAGTTTGACAAGGAAACTTACCTTGCTCATTCACACTCAAGAAGCTCATCAATTTGGACACTTGGCTCTTTATCTCCTTATTTTCTTCAACAACTTGCGTAATCAAAGATTCAAACTTTTGGTTAGTCTTACCCTGTGCCTCAATAAAAAGCATGCAAAGTGTCTTCTAAAGGACTCCTAGAAGAAGAAGGTGCCTGATATGGTGCATGATAAGGTCTAGGGGGTTGTGCAGGTGGCTGATTTTCAGACTTCCAACTAAAATTGGGGTGATTACGCCACCCCAAATTATAGGTATTAGAGAAATGTGTAAAAGGCTTCTTGTACATACCTAAGGCATTACATTGTTCCTCGTACATCCCTCTCATCTCAGCAAATGTGGGACACTCTTGGGCAAGGTGATCTATCCCGCCACATAGAAAACATGCTCTAAAAGACTCTGCATGATTAGCCACGTGTGTTGGCTTTAAGTCTTTACTCTTCACCACCTCTAGCTCCCTAGTGAGCATCTCAACCTTAGCCTTTAGGTTATCATTTTCCCTGAGATAGTAAATTCCACCACCATTTAGGTTTCCTGTAGGTCGTGACCTATTTGTGCTCTCAGTAGCACTAGGTCCAGTCCAAGTGTGAGCTTTTTCAACAAGCTCATTAAGGTATTCTATGGCCTCATCAGGATCCTTTTGTAAGAACTCACCATTATACATCATCTCCACAAATTGGCGCTCTCTAGGTGTAAGTCTCTCATAAAAATAGCTCACTAAGCGCCAATTCTCATACTTTTGGTGAGAGCACATACTCAATAGCTCCTTAAATCTCTCCCAAGACTGATATAAAGTTTCACTATCCTTTTGTACAAAGGTGGAGATTTGCATTTTTAAAGCATTAGTCTTATGTTGGGGAAAATATTTATTAAAGAAGACTTGAGTCATCTCATTCCATGACCCAATAGATCGTGGTCTCAGTGAGTACAACCAACTCTTAGCTCTATCCTTCAAAGAGAAAGGAAAGAATTTAAGTCTCACAATGTTATCAGTTGCATTTTTACTATGAAAAGTCGCAACTACTTGCTCAAACTCCCTAATGTGCACATATGGATTTTCATTTTCTAAGCCATGAAAAGTCGGGAGTAACTGTATCATCCCTGTTTTAAAATCCAATTGGCGAGTATTAGCGGGAAATATGATGCATGATGGTGTGGTTGTGCATGTAGGATGGAGGTAATCTTGAAGGGTCCTAGTGGGTTGATCTTCGTGTTCACTCATTTTCTCAGAATTAGAAAAATTATCAAATAAATTAGTAGAAAAATTATGCTCTGACTCTAACTCTAACAAAGGTCTATATAAGCAAACCGACCCAAGGAATCTCTATAACTTTGTATGCAAGGTTGAGAAAAATGCAACACTAAAAAAAATTAAAATAAAAAAACCAAAACTATAAAAAGAAAAATAAAATAAAATAAAATAAAGATGCAGAAAGCTAAAAGAGGGAACATAGTTACCGCCTTTACAAACTGCTAAAAAGAAAAATTATCTAACAATACTTCTACTATCTCCCCGGCAACGGCGCCAAAATATGATTACGCCTAAATAATAACGCGGTAGTTGTAGCATAGCTTTGGAGTGTCGATTCCACATGGAGACAAATTAAAAGAATAGCAGAAGAAACAAAGAAACTAAAGGAAAATATTAAATGATTAATAGAGAACAAAGATTAATTTTGAATGCAAATTAAAATGAAGCAAAGTCATCAACGGAAAAAGTACTCAAATTTGACGAATAGTAGAGCGTCGGGAATCCCTTGCACAAATCCGGTATTTTAATTATTTTTAATTCATTGGATAACTCAATTAGGAATTCAATTCTCCAAATTCCCAATCGGAAGGTATAGATTTATAAACCAAAATTAAACCAAATGTAACCCTTTGAAAAATCATTCACCACTTTTAAAATACGTAAATTACTATCCTTATTGAGAAAATCCAACGACGACAATATACTTAGGGAGCGATATTGCAGCAAAGAACTAAATCAATATAGATAAATAATTGATCCAAACATAATCAAAGAACCAATCCATTCAATAGAAAAAGCATGATTGAATCCATAAATAGAATAAATTCTATGATTATTCAGAGAATAAAATATCAACGATGAATTGATAATGATAAAACAAAAGAATTTTAGTAATTGAAAATCAAATACATAAATTAAAAATACCATCTAATGTGCAAGTTCATCCCTAGCCCTACTTGAGAATTTAGTTACCCATAAATATACTGGACAACAAAAATCTCCAGAGAAAACTGAAGCGAACGGTGGCCATGGAAGTGATTTTCTCCTCTCTTCAAATCTGCCTCTTGTGCCTCATCTCCCTCTATTTCGTGCTAATGATATGCTTATATAGGGTAGGAAAAAAACCCTAATGTCTTCTTAAATTCCGCATAAAAAAAGGCCTAAATTTTAGGACTCATCTTGGTAGCCACATACACGCGCTTCAGGAGTCCGAATTTGGAAATCCTTATTAGAGACAAATTTATAGCCCTTTAAGATAGGTTTCTAATGCATCAAGAATCACATCAATCAAATATGTGAGTAAAAAAGTTACGGTCAAAAGACTGAAATATGTCCAGACTGTCTCCTAGCGAGTTACAGTCAAACCCCATGAAAGTCATTTGAATTTGACTGGGCTTGACTTGCTCTTTTATAAACTCTGAAATTAAACACAAAAAAACTGCTTAGGAGTATCTCAATGTAAATAGAAACTCAATTCAAGAATACAAATTAATTCCAATGATTTCTATTAACATTTTAGCATTTTAATATAATAATAGGGCATTTAGAGTGCACTTTCGCACACTCATCAGATCACTAGATATGAAATGCTTGAGGCATACAGTCCCGAAATATTTATTCTATCAAGCTTAAAAAATCCTTATATGATCTAAAGAAATCCATATGCAAGTGGAACAAATTGTTTGAGAATAATCCGGTTTTTCATATATTTTTAGTATCTGGGTAAGCTTTTATTGCGGTATATGTAGATGATTTAAAGGTCATTGAGACTTCAGAAAAGCTCATGATAATTGCTCATATTTGAAATCTAAATAAGAAATCATTTAGGTTTTGAGGGGGAGATGAATGAAATTATTAATCTTGAAATACTATTTCTTAAATGCAATTAGTATTTTAGATTCATCTTACCGTTTTATAAGAAATGGTGTATGATTAAAAGAGAAATAGATGGGAGCACACAAAATATATATTAGAAGATAGAAACACAATATGAATATTTGTGAAATATTATTTTATTATCTCAAAACAAAATTATAGAAATTGGAGGCTCTTCGCCTCATTCTTTAAACGATCTTGCTCTTTATAGATTTGCATGTCATCCCTGTCTAAAGGAGTAGGCAATCGGAAAGAAGATTCAAGTAAGGATTTTAAATTCTTATTCTCTTACTTTATTTCTCCTACCTTCAATTTGGACTCATGAGGAAGTCTTTGAGTTTGTCAACCTCATGACCTCTAGATTGTAGTTGCTGAAAAAATGCAACAATGGTTAATGAGTATTGGGTACCCAGATTCAAAAACTCGTAGATAGCATCATCATCTGACTTATATGTCAAATCATTTTCGTGTTGCATTATAGCACCTATGGCAGATGTAGAAACAACGGGTGACCGAGGTGAAGAATACCTCATTTATTGATCATGAGAAGATTGTTGAGCCTTTTTGCAAAAGAAATTGTAGAGTAAGAATGTAGACTGATTACAGAAAAAGTGAAGAAGATGGAATACAAATAAAAATGAGTTGAATACTTCTTTTAAAGAGAAAATCATGAAAGCAAGATAAAATTACATATCTTGATACATGATATGATAAACATAGATAGCTTGCAGTTATTTACTAGGCTGGCGAAATTAAATGTGGCTTGCCCTACTCTCTAAGACGTTGGACTTCTTCAAATATCCGCAGTGAAATTAAATGCAGCTTTTCCTTACTCTCTAAGACGTTGGACTTCTTCAGATATCTGCCGCTGCTGATTCTGTATTTGAGCCCCTTCTCTTTCCAGATTCTCTATACGTGGCTGAAGATCACAGGCATACCATTCTGCAAACTGTTTTAGCTCCTTATTCTCCTGTTTTAGCTTCTTGTTCTTACGGCTCTTCAAAGAGAGCTTTTGATGCAAACCAGATATTTGATTATTGAGTTGGTTGACCTTATTCACTCTCCCTAATAACTTCCAAGACATGGTCGTAACAGAGGTATCATATTGAGCACTAAGAAATCTTGATTCTGCAAAAACATCAGAATCAATCCTTCCAGAAAAATGCATTTATGCTCCTATTATAAGATTAACATCCTTAGGGAGAGTAAATGGGAGGCTGAGGCATGAATGGTTTCTGATTCAAATCTGGAACATTGATGGAAGGAAGCCGTCTAGCCATAATATTTTTATGGTTAAACAAAGGCAAAATCAAGAAACAATGTGAGGATTTTTTCTCTCGTGAATATCCTTCTCTCGTGAGTTTTGACGAGAAAGGATAATCATTTAAATAGAAATCCAAACTTTTCAAAATCTTCACATTGTCTTTATTGACACAACATCTCCAACAGACGAATTTGAATCTCTCTACAAGAGACAGAGAGCTAGCCTCATAGCCCTGCGGCACATTTGAATCTATCTACAAGAGATATTCACGTGAAAATATCTGCAAGTGTATAGAATCGTGACAGGTAGTAAACTGTTTTAAAGAAAACGGATGTTGAACCCACAGAGATTAATTATGCTATTGAGTATTGAAATTTACTAAACTAATTACTATTTGGAAGACTAAAATTTAAAGAATAGAACATCTAAATTAAATTGAACAAAAATTTAAGATTTTAAAGATAATAAGAATAGATCTAGCGTGTTTGATTTCACCTAGCAAATCCCACACAATTTATTCTTCCTCATTATAAAATTCTAAATTTCCCAAGTTGATGATAAAGAATCCCTTACCTATTCAATATCTTCTCTCAAATAATATTAAAAATATCTCCAACTAATTACTCCATATCTCTATGTGAATTTAACTAAATTGAGACTCATCAAATTCTTTGGACTTTTCTTGAAAATCACACTAATTGTGGTAAAGTATCTCTACTTTCACTCAACTAATGGTGTTGAATCCTAGTGCTCTAGTCACAAATCACCTCTCGTCACATTGCAATTCAATAGATCAGAAAATTACAAGTATTAAAAATAAGGAATAAACACTCAAATCATGGAAATATTGAAAATAAAATAACTTGGAATATACATTGTGTGTTTAATGTCCGACCACATCAAAGCTCTAAAAAATAAATTAGTTCATAATGAAATTGAAAGGAATAAAACTAGTGTTCTATGTTAGAGTCGGTTGATGAAACATGAAGCTCTCCAAATCTGCCTCTTTGAAAGAAACGTGAAGAATAAAATAAACTCAGATCCTAGGGATTAAATAGCTGTTAAAGTTTACAAAAATAGAATCAGAGACTTATGGCGACAATCTAGCCTAAAGATCTGGAAAATAGTTTCTAAAAATAAATATTAACCAAAGAGAAAAATATCCCAAAAATAACGGAGTTATAAAAAATGGAAGATTTAGTGATAAACAACTTGATTTGCAGAACCCAAGATCTCGGGAAGATCCCACCGAGTAGAATGCCGTGTTGTGACGCCCTCAGATTTCCGTTTGGGATCGGACGGACATCTGAAGCGTCGGGACATGTAACACAAGGTTACCTGCCCCCGTACATGACATATAGGATGCAATGTTCCTAACATGCATCTAGCATTATGCAATATTCGCAGCGGATAATTCTTCTTTTTTTTTTATACTATGCACCGAACTTATAACATCCCAAATAATTAAAACATAATCCATGCATACTAAAATAAATAACCACGATTACAGTACGGGTCTCAGAAGACTGTAATCTCAAAACATGGTGACTAGACTCTATATTACAGTACCAAAATACACTTATTGAACCAGTTCATCGAGTAACTCGCGTAACTCAATTAACAAGGTTAGAATACTGTCCCAAAAGAAACTAACTATAGAAGTTGAAAACTCTGCATCGCATCTGCGGCGTCTAGTCAACATCCTCCAGCCTATCGGTATTTGCTCCTTGTTCTGAACCTGACACATCGCCTACCATTCGGGGAAAAAATAATACTGAGTGACATCCCCTGGGTTGTCGCCGGGCGACGACCGGATCGCACGATACGGTAACGCTGTCGTGTCGACTCCGTGGTCCTTTTAGTGGCGGGGACTAGAGGATGGCCTGGCCAGGTACGCGCGAGTTGGAGGCGCGAGTCTGGGCATCGCTCGTGTAGGTGTCACACGCGTAGACGTTACCTGCGGTGTGGCACAGAGCCAGAGTGTGCGGATGATCCCTAGGGGAGATCATGGTGCATGCATAATTGGTTGGTTTTCATGGTTTTCGGATATGGGCCATTTTCTGGGAAAATGGCGATGGTCTTGTGATCCATTTTCGGGGAAAATGGTGGTTTGGGCCATTATCTGGGATAATGGCGAGGCTTGGTTTTAAAGGTGATGTTTTTAAGCCAAATGAGTTTTTGGGCGTGTGTATAAAAATATGGTTTATGAGTTTTGGAGCATTGACATTCATTCATACTTGTTGTTTGAGTTTAATATGCTTTTATCNTATTGTTTGAGTTTAATATGCTTTTATCTAGTGGTGTTTGGGTTTTACTTACCTGCGGCACCATTTTTGGTACCGTAGATTTTGATGCAGTGTTCGAGGAGGAGGAGGAGGCTGAGCCCGAGGATGCGGCTCCGCTGGAGTTCTGATTTGAAGTTATGCTTTGTACTTAGTTTTAAAAACAATATTTATATCATGTAATATTTTATTATGTACCTTTGAACCGTTTTGTATTTTATTTAAGAAAAAAATTCTGGTACTTAGTATTTGACTTTGCTATCCGCTGCGTATCTTCTTGTGCACATTTGTCACTTGCACACACTTGGCACTCTTCGATAGGGTGGTGACCCGTGATGTCACCATCCGGGCGCCTCGAATTTCCCGTGTTGGTACGTGGGGATTTGGGGGCGCCACATATAACGTAGTAGGTTGTAAGATCAACAAATTTCAAGGATAGATTTTATGGAATTTCAACAAAGTTTTAAGGTTTCGCAGATTTTAGGAAATGATTGGTTATTATTTAAAATTTTAGATTTTAAGAGTTTCAGGAGTTGATTGTTTTGTTATTGGATATAAGTTCATCGACCTAACGGATTTTGGAAAAGGAATTAGGCTAAATTTAAGGTTATGGGATTGCGGGTTTGAAGGACTGATTCATAATGAGATTGAAGTTTTAGTTTCATAGGATTGGTGTACTAGTATGAATTATTTTGGAGATTGATTAGGCTATAACCATTAAATGAGATTGTACAAATTTGAATGATGGATATAGGAATTATCAATGAGAATATCTCTTTGAGGGATTAAAGGGAATGACCTAATTTATATATTTTTAGGATTGAAGATGTTGATCTAGTTCGTATGTTTGTCTAAGGATTGAAAATATCAATCTATTTTGAAAATAATTGTTATAGCTCGAGGTTATAGTGACAGGTTTTAGGATTGATACATATCGAGTTTGGGGATATTAGATGATGCAAAAATAGGAGATGATTTTTATTAATCTCGAGGACACAGATCTAGATGATGATATGATAGGAATGAATCACTTGCAAGTTGGAGAAGTAGTGGCTTTGTCTAAGGACATGTAATAGTTGTGAGTATATGGACTTGGAGAATACAAAGTCCTTGTTTATTTTGGCTTGGAAGAAGTGGTTTGATAGGTATTAATTTATGAGGACATAGTCTTTTGCACTTAGGTGAGTTATTAGAGTGCGAGCGGAAGCATGATTTTGGAGATAATTAGGTATTCAAATTTTGTACTGATTTTGGAGTAATTAGTGATGACACGAAATTTCGAGAAGGTACTTGTAATTGAGAATAACACTTTGGTTGGGCAAATTATGCTTATAGTTGGATAATTAGAGAAGTGGCTATTAGGTTACCAAGGTGTAGTATACAATGAAGGTTTGGAGGTTATAGCACAGGAGTTGATTGAGGTTAATATTGTGGAAAGATACTAATTGTTAAAATTTACCTGGGTGCGGTTTTGAAGTTCTTGATAGTATGGTGATCTCGGTTTACGTGGCCGCTTTAGGAATTCTAGATGTAATGCGTCGCTGGGAGGCTAGTGCGAATATGATGGAATTGCTTATAGGAGTATATTCTGGGGAGAACTTTACTCATACTTGGGTGGTATTGGTTGATGGTATGATTTTCTCAAGTATGCTCTAAGTTTTATATTGTATCCTGCTCGGCGCTGATGTTTGACCTTACAAATTTCGAGGACGAAATTTATTTTAAGGGGAGGAGGATGTGATACCCCGTTTTTACGTGTATTTTCACCGAATGAATATTTTAAGTTAATTAAAATAATAGTTCTTTTATTTTAAATTATCGGATTTTAATTGGATTTTAATTGCTGTTGAGTTTAAATTGTTGTTTAATTTATTTTAGACTTGTTTTTGGATTTAAAATTAAGTAGTTAGTTTTTACTAGTTATTTATTATATTTTAGCTTTCTTGGTTTTATTGATTTTAAAGTTGTTTTCGTTGGATCAGTTGTTGAACTCCAGAGGTGAGGATTGGACCTCATTTCTTTTCCTCCATCTTTTCTTTTCCCTTTTTCCTTTCTCTTTCTTCCCTTTTTCTTTCTTTTTTCTTTCTTTTTTCGGCTGTTTCTTTCTTCCCCCGCGCGTTCTCTCTCTCTCTCTCTCTCTCTCTCTCTCTCTCTCTCTCTCTCTCTCTCTCTCTCTCTCTCTCTCTCTCTCTCTCTCCTCTCTCCCATTTCGCCGTTTCCGTCCAACCACCCAGAACCACTGCCGCCGGCCACCGTGCGGCACACCACCACCACCAAACTCTTCCCCTCCCTCTGGTGAACCACCCCACAAATTTCCACCACCAACGAAGCCGCTGTTTAGCCGGAATACCACCTTCAAGCCGAGCGGCTTTTACTCCGATTTACCGTCGTCGCTCCACTTCCGGCCACCACCTCTTCACCACTTCATCACCGACTCCTTGCCGTCCTAACCCACCCATTTCCGGCCTCGATCCGTCGCCGGAGCAGCTCCCACGAGCTAGTTTCCGATTTGGGTATTTCAGCCCTTCAACTGCCATTTTCGCCGCCACCCACGGCCAACCTTCACTTCCACTAGCTTCATAAACACCCCTAGGACATTCCCTATCAATCCCAAGCCTTGGTTTGTCCCCGTTCAAAAGTGGATATTTTACAACCCACGACCACAATGTTTTTACACTATTATGTTGCTTTCTCTTCACCATTTGCTGCTCGTCGATCCTTCGAAAATTAATATATAGCGCTATAAGTATTTTCCAAACTTCATTTTAGATTTAAATATATTATTGCTTTTACAATAATTATTTGTGACTAGTTGGTTATTCCGGACTGAGTCCGAGGAGTCGGGGGTCGGTTGGATTTGAGGACGGAGTTGTTTGTTTGGTTGTTTTGGATGTTTGGAAACTGGGTTTTCAAGCGAAAAATGGTTTTTGGTATATGCGAACGATTGGATTGATTGGCTTGAGTCAGAGGCACGTGTAGGGATGGTGGTGAGCAGGGATGATGGTAGAGTCCCGCATACGATTCCCGCCTGCCATTCCCGCCTACAGTGCTCTGATGGTTTGGTTAATGAGCCATTTTCTGGGAAATGACGAGATTGGTTTTTGGGCCATTATCTGGGATAATGGCTGATTGAGCTGAAATATTGCATATTTTAGCTATTTAAAACCAATGTATTTCAATTGCTTCGTGACATTATTTATTGGTTTTAGATGGAAAAATAGTTAATAAGCATAAAATCGAGTTATGATTTTTAATTGATTAATATCATGTTTATGCTTAATTTTATAACTATGATTTAATTGGACAATACTTCCTCACATATATAATATTTTATTTTTTTTAATAATCTATTTTCTTTTTAATTTATTTCGAATGTATTTTTATTTTTTTTATTATTTTCAGATTAAATAAAATTCACGAGAGCACACGATGAAGTTTTTATGTAAAGTCAAGAAGCAGTTTCACGTGTTGTCTGGGGATGCTTTCGGTGGACTAGTTGGACGTAAAAAGGAGACGGAATTGAGTGCAGAAATTAAGAATGCTTTCGGTGCTTGATTGATTGGAGAAGCCGTGCGTGCTTGACCAGGGGACTTTCGAGCTTAGGACTGATTACGTAAAACGGCAAAGGATGGGGGTTCAGATGGGCTCCATTGATCGCGACGGCTGTCCATTTGAGCCCCTGCATAGTTCGGAGGATTTATGAACACAAGATCCGGAAAAACCGGTACTGATTCTTGGTTGCAAGTGGTTGGAGTAAGACTGGCATAAAAAGCAATCTCTGCAAGAACTCGCAGATGACAAGAGAAACTCTCCTCGACTTACAGACAACAATCTATACCATTTCTGCATCTTTTCAGATAATGTAGTGGCTACCTCTGTAGTTGTGAATTCCACTATCTCCAATGCTGATCATCCGAAGCAATTGGTCTTCCATATTGTCACCAATGGAGTCAACTATGGAGCAATGCAGGTTTGGTTCCTTAGCAACGACTTAAAGGGGTCTGCCATAGATGTGCAAAACGTTGAGGATTTTTCTTGGTTAAATGCGTCATATGCCCCCATTGTGAAACAACTCCTTGATGCAAATTCATGGGCCTACTATTTTGGAGGAGGTGAACATCTAAACATTGAGCCAAAGCTGCGGAACCCAAAAGGAAACTTGTCTTGAAGCCTTTCATCGTTACTACAAGTATCCAATCAAACTCGGTCAAAAACAGCAGCAGAAAAATAAAAGAAATGCAGATCATACACGGCACCTTCACTCCAATGCAACTCACGGCAAACCAGCACATGCAAGCATCACTCACAGCAAAAAATAACACATGCTGGAGCCCACAGCTCATTCACATCATCACTTGGACAGCATGCACCGAAAGCAGCAGAGAAAAATAATGCAGAAAAGTCAAGCACAAATGCAAGAAAATCAACTCACGGAAGTCAAGCTCAGCACATGCAGAAGAAGGTCTCATTCGGATAGCTTACACATCCACATGCATGAACTCAAGCATCAATCACGGCAGCAGCAGCTCACGGAAGGCAACTTTCACACATGCAACAAAGCAGCAGAAAACTTTGACTTGGACAGCACATGATGCAGATGATTTTCGGTGGAGGGACAGCAACTCACACCATCACTCAGCTGGAACTTGATGCAGCACACCACATGCAGAACACGGCATCTTCACTTGGACAGCAGCAGAAAATGACAGCAGCAGAAAATGATAGCAGCAGACAAAAAATTGCAACCGAAAAATAGCACATGCAGCAGCAACACATTCACATGCAAAAATGAAGATGCAAAGTCATACACGGCACCTCAAGCTCATACATGCAGAAGAAATTCAATTCAAGGCAGCATTCACATGCAGGAAAGCTCATTCACATCATCACTCGGACAGCAATATGATGCAGCAGCAGAAAATCAATGCAGAAAAAGAATCCACCGAAGGCAGCAACTTGCACCTGCAGAATAAACAATCAAAGCTGGAATTCATGCACCGAAATCAGCATAAATCACGGCCCTGATGAAACACATAAAAAAAAAAAAACTCTATAAAAGGAGAAGATGAGAGAACACTAAGGAGAGTCTTCGGCTAGCATTAAAAAATTCCTTGCTTTCTCTTACATTTGTTTTTTTTTGGAGAATTTTTGTTTTCATTTCAGACTTTATAAAGGGCAGTTTGAGATTTATTTTCTTGCTTTCTTGTTGTTCTTTCTTCTGTCATTTACGTTAGAATGCATTAAAAAAAAATACACACATAGAATTTACTCTAGACTTGAAAAAGAGTAGCACTTGTTTTATTTTCTGCATTATGTTTTGTTTTGCTATTGTTTTCCATACCTAAACTAAGTATTTTGAATTCATTTTCCTTTTTAGTTGCTGGTTTAGACGTAAGATACACTTGTTGTCATTTTTCTGTTTTATGTTTTATTTTGGTCGGTGTATTTTTCTGAAGTTTACATAGAGGTAGTTTTTTTTTTCTGTTTTCACTTCACATTAAAGGGATCGGTTTTGAGTTTATTTAGTAGCTTCTCATTCGGTTTTCATTCTCTTTTATTTTGCTTAGTAGCTTTGTCTTTCTTTTTCATTTACAGATTTTTTTATTGGCAGCTTATTAATTTTTTTTATTTTCATTTAGCATCTTTGATTTTCTTCTAGGTTGTAACTTTAATTCTTCTTCTTATTTTTTTTTACTCTTTTCGTTTACATTGTAGCTTACATTTGGTTTTTGTAGCAGGCGGCTAGGTAGCTTATTGAATTTTATTTTCATAGTTTTATTTTAATTTGCTTGCTATAGTTGTTCGGCTAGTGGGCAACTATGATTTTTCTCATTATATGTTAATTTCTTCTATTGTTAGTTTAGAGGTGGCAGCTTCATTTTAGTTTTCTTAGTTTATTTATTTATATAGTCTGGTTTGATTTATTGTTTAGTAGAGTGAAGAAAGAACGGAGAAAGTTTTTAACTTTTATCTCCTCTTTCACTTTTATGTTCTCATGCCATTTTTGTGTATTTTATTTTTAATGTTTATTTAATTTTCATAACTTTGTGTTGAATCTTTAATTTGGAGTTTTTCAATATTTAGTACATACTTGTTATTTACTTTCTAATACTAGTTTAAATTCTTAATTTAGTTTTATTAATTTCTGAATTTAATCTATTAGTCATTTACATTCCAATCCGACAATCAAAAATCTAAAAACATGAATCTAGTCCATGACTAGTAAAAATTCCATCCATTGCACATACCATCCAATTATTTTCTCTTTGTGAAGTTTTTCACAATTTTTCAACGAGTTTAAATTTTGAGTAACTTTCCCTGAGGAGACGATCTAGGAATTATTCCTAATTATTACACGACATCCTCCTGCACTTGGGATAGCATTAGTGCTACTCATTTTTGAGTGAGTCACTAATCGTCACCCAAAATGTGTTATTTAGACTGGTCGCCCAATCTAATTACCAAAGCCTTGTCGCCAAGTCTTTTTGCATAACGAGAAGTAAAAATGTAAACCTCTCAAGAGGTAATTCTGCTTGTCCTTCGGTCCAAATAAATCTCTTTGCTACCTGTGGGACAAGGCTCCTCGTCCAAATCTCCTTGGCTTTCTTAGATCTTGTTGCCTCTCTTCGGTTTGGATCTGTAGTCCCTTCTTTTGTACCAAAGTTCTCTCTTTTTGCACTAAATCTTCTCCTTCCTTCAATTCCAAGAAAATAAAGAAAAATGTATAGAAATCAATAAAATTGAAGGAAAACTGACATTTTTCATAAATAAAAGAGTAATAAAAATCACATAAAAATCACACTTATTAAGAGACAATAGAGGTAGCCTCATAGCCCTACGTCGCTTGTCTGGTTTGAACAGTTCCAGAAGAGCAGTGAAATATCCAGTGGTGCTTGTCTAGCCTAAATGATTTCAAAAGAAAGGTTAATATTTCACCAAAACTATGTTATAGACAAGAACTCCAGAAGAGCACAACTCCAGAAGAGTAGTGAATTTAATGTTAAAATGATCTTGAATTAATATGGTGAATCTGTTCACCAAAACATTACCAACTACATCATTTAAAGAGTTGATACACAATATTGAGATGCATCAATGCAAGGACCTTTCACTATAAAGACATTGGAGCTCTACATACATTTGAGAGAGAGAAAATAATCAAACGGATTGTACTCTTTTTCCTTCATTAATGTTTTATTTCACTGGGTTTTCCTTGGAAAGATTTTAATGAGGCAATCTTAGAGCATTCATAGACACATTAGAATGTTGTACTTTTTTTTCTTTGCCACAAGTTTTTCTCACTGGATTTTTCTTTGGCAAGGTTTTAACGAGGAATATTCTTGTCATCCAAGGGGGAGTATTATAAATATATGTATTTGGTGGATAACCATGTAGACTACACCTTATTATGTTTGTTGTACATGTGTTGTGACGCCCCCAAATCCTCACGCACGGACAAGGGGAAATCGAGACGTCCGGATGGTGACAACACGGGTCACCATCCTCTCGATGAGTGTCAAGTGTGTGTAAGCAACAAATGTGCACGAAGAAACACGCAGCGGGTAGCAAAGTCATATAACTAAGTACCAGAATTTTTCTTAGTTTAATACAAAGCTGTTTAAAGCATACATAATAAATTTAAACGCGTAAATAAAATATAACATGTTCAATACTTTCAAATCCAAATACATAACATCAAAACAAATACAATTAAAATCAATATATAAGCACTTCAACTCAAAACTCCGGCGGAGCCACATTCTCGGGCTCAGTCTCCTCCTCCTCTTCCTCCTCCTCGATCTCTGCATCAAAATCTACGGTACCAAAAACGGTGCCGCAGGTAAGTAAAATCCAAACACCACTAGATAAAGAAACATATTAAAACTCAAACAATATGCATGAGAGAATGCCAATGCACAAAACCCACGAAACCATATTTTTCCACGCACGCCAAAAATCCCATTTGGCCCAAAAACATAACCTTTCCAAATATCATGCCAAAAGTCCATTTGGCCCATATCCAAATTAATCCGTTAACCAAATAAACCGTATGCACCACGACCTCCCCTAGGGGTCATCCGCACACCCTGGCTCCTGTGCTACACCGTGGTTAACTACCACGCGTATGACACCTAAACGAGCGATGCCCAGTTCCACGCCCTGCGCGTTCATAGCCAAGCATCCTCTAAACGAGCGATGTCCAGTTCCGCGCCCCGCGCGTGTTCGTAGCCAAACATCCTTGAGCCCTCGCCAGCGAAGGGCCACGGAGTCGGTGCATAGAGCGATACCCAGTTCCGCGCCCGGCGTGTTCGTAGCCAAGCATCCTCAAGCCCCCGCTCCCGTCGTCGCTCAGTTCCGCGCCCCGCGCCTTCGTAGCCAAGCTTCAACTCAGGGGACGTCACTCAGTATATTACGCTCCCGAGTGACCAGAAAAGCTCCACCGAGATAATACCCCATCCCGGCTTGGGTCGTGGTACACATGCACCCGAAAATCTATTTAACTCATGAAAATCCCATTTTCAATAAATAACACATGAATATGCATGCACAATGCCATGCAATTAAAATCACACAATTTGACCAACATGATCCAAACATCAATAACAACCAAACAATCAGCTTCGTCCTCAAACCATCCGACCCCTGAACTCCTCGGACTCAGTCCGGAATCAACCAACCAACCAGATAATTTATTGTAAGAGCAAAATACATTTAAATCTAAAAGTAGAGTTTGGAAAAATACTTACAGCGCTATACGGTATTTTTTGAAAGCTCGTGGCGTTGCAAACGGCGGAGGAAAAACAACGTAACAATGTATTTTACACTGTGGCCATGGGTAATAAATTACCCACTTTCGAACGGGGACAAAACAAGGCACGAAATTGATAGGGAAAGGTCTTGAGATGTTTATGAAGCTAAAGGAAGTGAGTTTTGGCCGTGGGTGGTAGTGGAAATAGCGGTCGAAGGCCAAAAAGGGGCTGAACGAAGTTGAGCTCATGGGAGCTGCTCCGGCAACGGATCGGGACTGAAATTAGGTGGGTTAGGTCGGCAAGAGGTAGAGGAAGAAGCTGTGAAGAGATGGTGGCCGGAGGTGGTGCGACGGCGCCGGAATCGGTGAAAATCCGTGTGGCTTGGAGGAGCTCATGGTGGCTAATGGTGGCTCAGATAGAGGTGAAACTTGGTGGGGATGTTCACCGGTGAGAGGGGAAGAAAACTGGGTGGGTGGTGTAGTCCACGCTGCCGGCGAGGGGCGGTTCTGGGCTGCGAAAGCAACCGGCGACAGGGGAGAAAAACAGGGCAGGTGCCGTGACTTCCAACTGTGCGTGGCGGCTAACGGCTGGTCCGATGGCTCTGAAAATTGGTGGGATTGAACTCTGGTGGGAGGGGAAGAGAATGGTGGGGGTGGTGTACAACACAGCCGCCGGACGGCGGCGCAATGGGCGGCCGAAGTGGCAGCGATGGTAAGGGGAAAAAGAAGGGGGAGAGCGCGGGGAGAGAGAACATGGGAGGAAAAGAAGAAGAAAAAGAAAGACAAAGGAAAGAAAAGAAAAAAAAAAAGAAAAAGGAAAGAAAAGAAAAAAAAGAAAAAGGAAAAGGGAAAAAGAAAAGAGAAAAGAAAACTCTTAAGGTCCAATCCTCATTCCGGAAACCAAAAACAGATCCGCCGAAAACGATTTTAAAAACCGTAAAACGACTAAAATAAATTAAACACAACATCAAATAAATTAAAAGCCAATTAAAATACATTAATTTAAATTAAATAAACCAATATATTAATTAAATTAAAAACACTCCTTCAGTGAAAATACACGTAAAAGCGGGTCATCACATCCTCCCCCCCTTAAAAAACAAATTTCGTCCTCGAAATTTGCAAGATCAAATACCAACTTGAAACAAGCCACATAATTCCACATAAAACCACCTGCAACCAAGATTAAGAAACGTATCGTCATTACTCAAACAAGTAGGGGTACTGCTCCCTCATGTCGGCTACTCGCTCCCAAGAGAAATCTTAAGCTAACGGATCTCCCCATGCCACCTTAACCAAAGGTATCGTCTTGGACCTCAACTGTTGCTCTTTCTAATCCATGATCTGAGACGGAACAACCTCACAAGTAAGGTCCGATTGCAACTGAATACTCTCTGGGTCGACAAAGCGCGGCTTTTGTTGTCCAAAACTCTTCTTCAAGGATGATACATGGAAGACATCATGAATATCCCCAAAATAGCAAACACATGATACTTACCTGGAAGATCCACTAGATATGAAGTATCATTAATTTTATCAAAAATTTGGAAATGTCCATCCAAGCTATTTCTGTCATCAATAGGTAAATGCATTAAATCAAAATGTATAAGTGGATTAAAACCAAAAGCACCTTCAAAAGATGAATGAGAAATAGTAGTATGCATGGTCTTCTTATATGCAAACTCTAATAATGATAAATGATACTCTCGCAGACGTTCATGCAACAATTCAATGAATGGAAAATGATACTCCCACAAACGTTCATGAAACACATCTAAAGCCTTCCTTACACCAAAATTACCACTCCATTATATGCGACCTCAATGAATGGCAAACCATACTCCCAAAAGTATTCCTGCAATACGTCCTAAATTCTTCTTTACACCAAAATGACAACTCAGATTATATGCAACCTCAATGAATGCCAAATAATATTCCCACAAGTGTTCATATAAAACGTCAATAAATGGCAAATGATACTGCCACAAACGTTCATGCAACACGTCAATAAATGGCAAATGATACGCCCAAAGGTGTTCATGTAACACATAAAAAATCTTCAGCACATCCAGATTACCCAACAAACTACTTCCATATCTATCACACACAAGCAACTCACACATAAAACTAGTAGGCACACAAAGTTTATTCTCTCCAAACAAATACCAATCTAGTCTATAGCACTTACCAAACGATATTTTCTCACGTACTCCATACACACTGGCAAAGTCATCATCATTAGCATGCAATTTCTTGTCATATTCAAATCTCAATAACTTTGCATTTAAAATAACGATACGATCATACCTTCTTGCTAATGCACAAGCCACAAAAGTTTCCTTACCATGTGTGTACTTGATTACAAGAGGAAAAATCTCAATACATTCCTCTCACTTCGCATGCATTCTAGTCAACTTACCTTGTCCTTTCAAGTGTATCAAGGACTCATGTTTTTCAAAGAAAGGTCGGGTAGGGATTATCGCACCGGGCACAAAATCAATATATTGCTCTATCTCTCTAATAGGTGGCAATCCACTAAACACACCCCTAGGAATCATGACCTTATATCCCTGCAACAAAGAAAGAACAATACTAGGCAAAGGTACGTCAAGTTCGTTAGTATTAAGACTTCCCTTAACGAAAAAACTCACTTTTCTTTTTGTTTTCCTCTCATTTTCTGCACTATCTCTTCTCTTTTCAATCTTTCTTTTCCTTTCACTCTCTCTTTTTTCTTTTCACTTTCTTTTTCCTTTTCACTCTCTACTTTCTTTTCACTCTCAGTTTTTTTTTCACTCTCTCCTTCTCTTGAGGTTTTGGCCTCACTATTTTTTTCTTCCTCATTCTCATTTCCACTCTTTCTTTTTCGCCCAACCTCAGTTTCACTCTATCTTTTTTTAGCAATCTCAGTTTCCCTCTTTCTTTGTTGATCAACCTCAGGTTCACTCTTTCTTTTCTGATCAATCTCACTTTCTCTCATTCCATTTTGATCAACCTCACTTTCACTCTTTCTTTTTTGATCAATCTCACTTTCTCTCTTTCTTTTTTGATCAACCTCACTTTTCAACTTCAGTTGGTCCTCATGGACCTGTGTTGGAGTTAAAGGAGCAAGTTTGATTATTTTTCCATCCTTTACAAAGCTATATATGTTCTTGACACCATCATGGATCACCCTTCTATCATACTGCCACGGCCTCCCCAACAAAAAATCATTCAACCACTGCAACTTGTATGGTCTAGGGTGTTTCAAGGTAGGTAAATTCTGTTTCTCAACTAAAGTAGTGCTAGCCACATTAATACAACTTCCTCCATCAACGATCATACTACATACCTTGTTGTTGATGTGGCATCTAGTATGAAAAATGTTCTCTCTTTGCTGCTCTATATCATCCATCTTAAATTCTGTATTGGGAGCACGCCTAACAACAAGAGACATGCCATACTCTTCATTCTTATCGTACCCATTCTTAATACTAGGCTCACGTCTCCTCCTATCTCTCCCACTTTGCAAATCTCTAATCAATGCACCTTGTTGTTCCATTTTATCCATCACTTTCCCCAACTTCAAATTTAACCTTTCAAACTTTTGTTGCATGGATTGCAACAAAAGAATGAATTGTCTGCCACCCCCATCGATGTTAAGTCCCTATTATGAGACATAGTACATGCTGCACAAAAAAGAATGTTAGTGAAAAAAAGACCTCACACGCTCTCCCTTACGTGTTTACACTTGAATAATGGCACTCCACTCGTGTATCACACTCTTAATTGGCTTTTTCCCGATAATGATCTCACACTCTCTTGCCTTTTACCTCAAGAGTTTTTCCACTCAAGTTCTTTAAGAACTAATTGAACTAAATTAAGACAATACAACCTTATTTTATCCCAACTAGTAATTAGGTCCAAGAAACAATAACAAGAGAAAATATGGAAGGAATAAAATGACCCGAGACTCAAGGAATTTATACGCTGGAAAGAGTAATTACGAAACAAGGTACAGACTAGAAAGATGTATTCAGCCCCTTTAAAGATAAGGCTCAATCAATGACGAAGCACTCAATTTCATATGGCAAAGTATTTCATACCCTCCTTCTCTCCTTTTTTTTTTTGGATTTTTTTTTTGAATTTTTTTTTCTTTTCCTTTCCTTTATATTCTTTTCTTTTCTCAACAATTCAACCACAAACAGAAATATCCAATTGTGATAATCAAACAATTGAATTCCATCACATAAAAAATTGACAAGGAAATAGAAGGGAATGAATGAAACCCTAGAAATTTCAAACCCTAGTTGGTGCAAATTTTGGCAGCCCAAGAAAAATGAATTTCTGTGCTTTTTTTTTTTTTTGTTTTTTTGGTAAACCCTAGAACATTGAAGCTCTAAAATTTATGATACAATAAATAAAAGATAGAATCAGACCTGATTGGAAACCGAGCTCTGAATACCAAATGATGTGAATCCCAATCGACTCGCTTTGAGACCCAACAACAATATTAGAAAAACAACCCAGGAAAGCCAAACTCAAGTCTATTCTCATCTAGACCCGTTGAGAACTCGTTTCAAGAACCTAGATTATATTAAAATCTAGACTCGTTGAAGAACCCGTCTCAAGAACCCGGATTACAAAAGAGGAACGCCACAAAGGTTGTGATTTACCTTTGATAAGTTCAATCATTCAATCAAGAACAAGAGGAGATAAACTCAACTCACAATGAATAAAATTCATCAATTTCAATAATGTTTCTTTTTTCTCAAATGAGGCTACAAGTGGTTTAAATAAACAATTCCCAAAACCCTAAAGGAATAGTGCCGCGGTACTGTAGCGTGAACAGTGCCTCGCTACAGTAACTTCCAAAACCCTAGTTTGTAAGATAATAACTTTCCAAATAAGCCATTGGCCAAAATACAAGTCCTTACCAAAAATCCTAGTTCAATAGAAATAAGACGTGTGGGCTGGACATCCCCAAAGCCCAATTATTCTAGATTAATTCTTATGACTAATAAAATAAGCCATTTTAATGAAATAAATAAGTTCATGTCCTTCAATAACAATAGGCCCAAGTTGGTTCTTCCATAGCTTAGATCAAGTGGATCAAAACTGGTTCTCCTTCTTTCAAGCCCATCATGAGTGTTGGGCTCTTGTTAGCTTCATCCAAATTGGATTGCACCAATTCTTGCATTGCTCCCTTGATCTTCGTGGCTCTTATTCTTGTAATTGATTCTTAAGACTTGGTTTGCCTTGGGGCCCATCAGATGATTGATTGATTATTTAATCTTTACCAAGAGAAGTTAATTTCTTTATGAATAAACCAGCAGAATTATCCCCCACTGGGTTCTGCAAGGTTCATATTTTGGTTGTAGGTTGGTTGAGTGTGTTGCAGGCATCGTTGAAAATTGCATCAACAGTTTGAGACTGTCTATTGCATCATGGTATACTAATCCATTTACTAGTAAGGCGAGATTCGGATGCCTGCTACCACACACTCACACAATTTGTGACTAGGTAATGACTGCGATGGATGGACAGATGAAAAGCAAAGTAGATAAGAGTTTCAGAGATAGAGAAAAGGTTGCAAAGAATCATGCTGGAAATGGAGGACTTGCAGAGGGGAATGAAGCCCTAAAACGAAAGGATGTGGGATCCAATGGAGGGGGGAGAGGCAGCCCAAAATGACCAGGAGGAGAAGAATATGATGCACAAAAGCCTGCGGGTCCTTATGGACAAATATGAGGAGATGGACATACATTGGGGAGATAATGGCAATTCCTCTCCTGCCAAAATTTGAAGTCCCATCAATAGAGCTTTTACGACAGGTCCATGGATAGGGCACTTGGAGACTCAGGTTCCCAGTGGAGATCACGTGCTGAGCTTTCTCATTATCCCTCAAAGATGTGGTGAGAGGGTGATTCAGAAATTTGTAGTCATGCTTGATCACTAGCTTCAAGGAACTTTGTAGGAAGTTCTTCATGTAATTCATGGTGAGTAGGTGGAGGAGATTGTTTGCTGTCTACTTCCTTATGATAAAGAAGTGGGAGAATAAGAGCTTGAAGGGGTGTCTTACCTGGTTTAACAAGGAACTTCTAACAGAAAATGATCAATATGAAAAGATAGCGCTAGTAGCACTTCTTGTGGGGTATGGCCCAAAAGCCCCCTAATGGCGTAGTTGACAAGGAAAACACTAACAACTTTGTGAGGATTCATGGATAAGGCATACTACTTTGTCAATGTGGAAGATACAGTCAATACGGAAGATACACAGGAGGTGTTGATTGATCCAAGAATAGTAGTGGAGGCGGACTGTGATGCCCCCAGCCCCCGCTTGGGACTAGACAGTGATTGAAGTGTCAGGATATGTAACTCAAGGCTACACATACTCCTGTACATGATAGTTAATAATTTAAACTTTAAAACCCCAAAAACATACTATTTTTGTTCATTCTTCCCCTCGGGACTCTACTTGTATATTGTTTACTAATGTAGCCAGAAGAGTTTGCCAGGATGGCTTGGTAAGCAAGCGAGTAGGCGCCAACTCCCAATTCTTACTCTTTTTTATTTTTATTTTTTATTTATTATTTATTACATTATTATATATATAACTTCCTTTCTAAAGTCAGGAATGGTGAGAAAGGGAACTAAAGAGATACCTTTTCAGCCATATTAGTTAAAGTTTGTTCAAACTGCTAAATACAAGAGGGTTCACAAGATAAACCATTTCCCTCTTGAGTCTATTTCACCTTATCCATGTTGAAAATCATCTGCAGATCTTCAAACAACTTAAGCACTTCACAGATAAACTGATCGGTTGCCTCTAGCCTGTAACAGCCCGCTAAAATTATCAGTTTTGGATTATTTCCCGACAGCAATCACATCTCTCTCGTCTTTACCCTCATCTGGAATCACGCGTATAGATTATCTTTTCCGTAAATCACGTAATTTGTTCTTCACCGACAGCTGTAAAATCATGAACAGTTTTATCCTAAGCGTTGTACCTCGATGGCCTTTTTTCGGATCTTATCCATCGAATTTCAAAGTATTAGATAAGCTTGTTTTTAAAGTAGCACAATTATAATAATTTAGTGAGCTCTGAAAATATTATAATTGTGGATAATTATTTAGATTAAATATTTTAATTGTTTTAAGATATTAAGAGGTTTAATTTTACGTTGAAAATTCTTATTTAAATTTAAGTGTTTTATGCACTTTGATTAATTAATGATACTTTATCATTTTATATAATGATGAAGAAAATATTATTTTATAAACCTTAGTTTATAAAATAATATTCTATCTTAATTCTTCTCAGTGTAGTAATTAAGTGTTTTATTAATTTAAATGATTTTATCATCTTCGATTAATTAACGGTACTTTATCATTTTTATATAATGATGAGGAAATATTATTTTATAAATTTTAGTTTATAAAATAATATTCTACCTTAATTCATCGTAGTGTTTTATTTAAAGTGTTTTATTTAAAATAAAACATTTACGCGTTTTTAATCAGTGTTTTAACTCACTGTTGGTTTATTTGAGGATCCCGAAATGTAGAATTGAAGCGATATACTCTGGCCCTACCTTTTTTCTCTTCACTTTTTCTCTTTTTCTTTTTATTTTCTTTTTTCTCTCCCTCTCTCTCTCTTGGTCGACGGAATGAAGGAAGCCACCATGGCCGTTCGGTTTCAAGGTCCCAGCCGGCGCCACCTCCGGCCGCCGGACCCCACCTCCCACTCCGGCCTCATCCTCTCCCTCCGGCGAGCACAACCACGCCGGTGGTGTACTAAACCGACCTCTCATTCTCTCTCTTTCTCCCTTCAAAGATATGGGTCTCTAGGGGTTTTTCACATTTTTGGACCACCATACACGGCCAAATCAACCACCAAGCACCACCATTGGACTCACCTCATCAAGGGCTTCCTCCCCATGTCTTTCTTTTTCCCAAACTCTCACTTTTCTCATATGGGTTTCTTAAAAACAACCGTTCGGTTTCACCACCGTGCGCCGCCGTACACGGCCACCCGTGGTGTTTCACCACCACCATCTTGTTCCTCTCATCCTCATGAACCTCCCCAAGAAATTTCATGGCCAACGGAGTTTCGTAGAGCTCTCACTCTCCTACACTCTCCAAGGCCAAAAATGGTTTCAAACGGCCGATCCGCCGCCGTTAGCCACCGTCCGACCACCACCTCGCTACCACAGCTCCACCACATGTTCATCTACCTATCCCTAGCTTGCCATGAAGTTCTATGAATTTTCGCTACCTCGCGTTTCCGCTCACCGTTCGGATTTACTGTTCACGGCGTGATGCCGCCGTGCTCCGCCACCTTTGACCATCACAAGGCGACCATGAACCTTCCAAGGCCACGCTTAGCTTTTCTCGGTTCCAAACTACCACTTTATGTGGTGGACAGCCACCGTACGCGGTGTTACCGCCACGTACGTTCCTCCGACGCATGTTCGTGACGAACAACGAGCGACGCACGGGTTATCCCGTCGATGGTATAACCTTCTATCTCTAGTTATTTTACGTTTAAAATAGTTAGTTGGTTGGTTTGTGGATTGTGTAGTTGTATTTGTGGAGTTCGTTGCGTAGTTGTGAAGCGAAGTGTGGTTGTGAAGTGTTGAGTTTGATTGTGTATTTTGTGGACTGTGCTGTGAAGTATAGGTGTGAGATAGATGCCGTAGATGTGATACGGCGGGTTGTGTGAAGAGAATACGCGTGTAGCGTATTCTGTGTAATGCAACGACGCGCCGCGCGACGTGCGCTGTAGTGATGTGTGTCGTAGAAGGAAGTTAGTACGCATGTAATGTACTCCGTGTTGTATGGCGATGCATCGTGTGATGTGCATCGTGTTGATGAGTGTTGTAGCGAAGGAAGTACGCGTAGCGCGTACTCCGTGTCGCGTAGCGATGCACCGTGAGACGTGTATCGCAGTGATGGGTTTTGTAGTGTGAATGGAAGAGAGTTCACGTGAGTGTACTCTGTACTAGGTCGTGATACACCGGATGGCGTGTCACGAAGGGTTGGATGGCGTAGCAGAGAAGTGTGGAGCGTATGGTGTAGTGTTGGGAAACTGTATGACAGTGTCCCGAAGCAGTGATGATATGGATTATAGTGTAAAGGCTTTCTGAAGTCAAATTATCTCTTCTGGATATAGTGAAACCTCACGTTGCCGTGGTGTTGTTGTTTGGTTATTATTGATAATTTTAATGAACTTGTTTTAGTGCAAAGGCTTTCTGAAGTCAAATTATCTCTTCTGGGTATAGTGAAACCTCACGTTGCCCGTGGTGTTGCAAGTGCTCATAATATGGCAATTAAGTTCAGAAGTGAAAATCTTAAGGACTTGAGTGTTCCTCTTCCAGCTGTTGTGCAGTTCCTCGTGTTTCGCACTCTATTCTCATAGAACGCGACGATCGAGGTAAGTTAGCCTCTAACTTACTATCAGTTTATTGTGTATGTGTGATGGGTAAGGGAACTACAATTTATGTATGTATGTTATGGTTTATGCCATGTTAAGTATGTCATCTGATACATGTATGCCTTTAAATGTTTATGATTAAATCATATTGTGCCATTTACAAGTATACGCCATGTTAGAAAAGTATATGATATTAAATAATATCTCATGCATTAAGAAAGATAAGACATGTTATGTTATAATAATGCGTGGGGCCACAACAACTGTGGAGTACGTATTATATTTTATGTTATTTATAATGCGTGGGGCCACAACAACTGTGGAGTACGTATTATATTTTATGATACTTATAATGCGTGGGGCCATAACAATTGTGAAGTACGTATTATATTTTATGTTATTTATAATGCGTGGGGCCACAACAACTGTGGAGTACGTATTATATTTTATGTTACTTATAATGCGTGGGGCCACAACAACTGCGGAGTACGTATTATATTTTATGTTATTTATAATGCGTATTATATTTTATGTTATTTATAATGCGTGGGGCCACAACAACTGTGGAGTACGTATTATATTTTATGTTATTTATAATGCGTGGGGCCACAACAACTGTGGAGTACGTATTATATTTTATGTTACTTATAATGTCTGGGGCCACAACAACTGTGGAGTACGTATTATATTTTATGTTACATGAAGTATGGGGCCACAACAACTGTGGAGCATACACTACATGAGACACAACAATTGTGACATGTAGAATACGTGGGGCCACAACAACTGTGGAGTACGTATTATATTTTATGTTATGTGTATTCATTGGGCCACAACAACTGTGGAGCATGAAGTATGGGGCCACAACAACTGTGGAGCATACACTACATGAGACACAGCAATTGTGACATGTAGAATACGTGGGGTCACAACAACTGTGGAGTAAGTATTATGTTTTATGTTACTTGAATACGTGGGGCCATAACAATTGTGTAGTACGTATTAACGCACGTTATTAATCAAGACAATTGAATAATATTCCAAGTTTATGTTAAGTCCAGTTTCAGATCAAATACATGAGAAGTCAAGTTTTAGATCAAGTCCATGTTATGTTATGCTCGCGTACATGTTATGTTCATGTCATGTTATGTTCAAGTTTATGTTATTTTCAAGTTCTTATTTATGTTATGCATGTTTATGTTCATGCTATATTTCAAGTCCATGTTATGTTTCACGTTCATGTTATGTTGTTTGTTCATGTTATGTTTTAAACTTAAGTTTATGCCATGTTAAGTCAAGTTTAGTTCACGTTTAAGTTCTGGTTAAGTCATGCTATATGTCAAGCTATACTATGTTTATGTATGACTATAATTATGCATTTATGCTTTTACTGCCATGCATGCATTTTTTAACCTGTGTGTGAGTTTTATGTTAACTTACTGAGATTTGTAATCAAATCTCACTGTGGTAGTCCCAACTACCATTCCCCCCGAATGGTAGATCTTGTTACAGGACCCAAAGGAGAATTGGAATCTGACCAACTGAATACGGTCATCTAGGCTACGGTGCGATGTTGATGATGGTATAGTATTTAACTTAGGTTAATACTTGTACTTTTGGATTTGTATCTCAAGTATTCTTTTGATCACAACCATTTTAGACTAGTGTGGTGATCACGGCTTTTTAGTATGCCTTTATGTATGAAATATGTTTCAAGTATTTGGGATATTTTAGTTTGGTGCATAGTATTGCTAAAGAAAAAAATTATCCGCTGCGAATATTGCATAATGCTAGATGCATGTTAGGAACATTGCATCTTATATGTCATGAACGGGGGCAGGTAACCTTGTGTTGCATGTCTCGACGTTTCAAATGTCCGTTCAATCCCAAGCGGAATTTGGGGGTGTCACATAGCCTATCCTCCAAAGATGGCTCTGTTGGGAGCTCAGGGCTCTTCGGGGCCTCTTTAACGACTAGGGGATCTAGCCTCTTGCGTTTCCCCATGCTCGGTTTCTTGACCTATTACAACTTCTACAATTCTGGATGGGGAATGGTAATAGAAACTACCACGATGAGATTTCTGAAAATCTCAGTAAGTTCAAATAACATACAAGCAGATAAAGGCAAACCATGAGAATGTATGCGTGGACATGTACTCGAACTAAAAACTTGTGATGTGAACCCCAATCAACTCGTTTTGAGATTCAACAACAATATTGGAAAACCAAACCCAAGAAAAGCAAACTCAAGTCAATGGATGGAGAATCTAGACCTGATGAAAACTAGATCCGTTGAGAACCCGTCTCAAGAACCCAGATTACAAAGGAGGAACGCCACAAAAGTTGTGATTTACCTTTGATAAACTCAAATGTTCAATCAAGAACAAGAGGAGATAAACTCAACTCACAATGAATAAAATTTATCAATTTCAATAATGTATTTTTTTTTCAAAAGAGGCTCCAAGTGGTTTAAATAAACAATTCCCAAAACCCTAAAGGAATAGTGCCGCGCTACAGTAACTTCTAAAACCTTAGTTTGTAAAATAATAACTTTCCAAATATGCCCTTGGCCAAAATACAAGGCCTTCCCAAAAACCCTAGTTCAGTAGAAATAAGACGTGTGGGCTGGACATCCCCAAAACCCAATTATTCTAGATTAATTCCTATGACTAATAAAATAAGCCATTTTAATGAAATAAATAAGTCCATGTCTTCAATAATAATAGGCCCAAGTCGTGTCTTCCATAGCTTAGATCAAGTGGATCAAAACTGGTTCTCCTTCTTTCAAGCCCATCATGAGTATTGGGCTCTTGCTAGCTTCATCCCAATTGGATTGCACCAATTCTTGCATTGCTCCATTGATCTTCGTAGCTCTTAATCTTGTAATTGATCCGTAAGACTTGGCTTTCCGTAAATCATCTTCTTTGTGAATGTCAACTTTCTCAAGCCACCTCCAACCGAAATCTCCTTTCTTTATTTTTATTTTTCGGCTACTCTTTTGGTAAGAATTTACTCCAAAGGATAAAAAATAACAATTGCCGACGGAACAAAATCGTCCCGTAAAATAGCAGCTTTTTTTTTTCATTCGACGTGCTCCATGATTTTCATTCTTTGCCGACAATTCTTTCAATATTTTCAGCTGCCCAAATCCACCGCTTTGAAAAACTCATATAGCATGCATTGTAGCTCAGAATCGGATCTCTTTTGAATTTTATTTATGCTGCAAATAAAGAAATAAAAATAACACTCAAAATAAATTCAAAAGAAAATAGATTATTAAAAATATATTATATATGTGAGGAAATATTTTTCAATTAAATCATAGTTATAAAATTTAGCATAAACATGATATTAATCAATTAAAAATCACAATTCGAATTTATGCTTATTAACTATTTTTCCATCTAAAACCAATAATAATGTCACGAAGCAGTTGAAATAAATTGGTTTTAAATAGCTTAAATATGCAATTTTTCAGCTCAAACAATAATCAAAATTTTCAATAATAAAATCCTTCAATCGATCAAACTCACAAAATAAATTTGTCGACGATCCGAAAACAATTTCCAAATCATTAAACTTCACCTCTAACCTTAGTATGAAAATTAGCCAACCATATTCATCACAAGTACTGTATAAATTAAATAAACATTCTCCATGATAATATTAAAATAAAACACAAGCTAACAAAGACAATAACTTAAATCATAAAATAAAAGTAGAGAGAAATTAAAAACCAAAATAACACCCTTCCCGTCTAGTGGTTTCGACGAAAAATATATATCCCTCACGTAAACAGCTCCTTTACGTAAGAAAAGAAAAACTCCAGGTATGCGTCTCCTCTCCCCAGCCAGAACCCACTTCCTTCACGTCCAAACCAGCCCTGCAAGATGACAAGAAATAGCATACACTACATCCAACAGAAGGTTCCGTAGTTGCTGAAAAACCGCCAGACGAAGTCCCCGCCGTGAAGCTCTTTTTCTTCTTGTTTTTACGTAAAACACCCAGATTTTCTTTCCGTTCAAGTCTCAGCTGCTCTTCTGTCCCAGTATGAGCCTCCAAAATAATTCCCAGCTTTCCGAAAAAAAATCGAACTCCACAAACTCTCTCCCCAGCGTTCCTTCACTCCCCCCACGTCTCTACATAAATTTTCTTTCTCCGTGTACGTGCTGCTCCTTTTTATGGTTTGCTTGTTTGCTCTCCAAACTGAACTCAAAGTTCAACCTGCAAAAATGGAAACAAATAAACTGCAGTATAAGTTCAAAGAAGGCTACTTACTTTCTGAAAAATTCACTCCTCTGTTTTCTCACACTAAAAACAGAGCAAGTCTCCTCACACCGGTTCTGTTTTGTTCTTTGTTCCACCCACGTAAACTCCTCTCCTTCTCTACTTCTATATTTTTCTTTTCATTCCTCACTTTCTCTTTTTCTATCTTTTTTTTTTTAACGTAAAAAAAACTCAGCTCCTTCCGTCCGAACGTCCAGCTATCTTCCACCAAATTCACGCACAGCCCCCCCAAACTCCAACCTGAACGTAACTGCCTCAACTCCAGCAAAATTCATGCACTGAAAATTCATGCCACTCTCAACTCCGACGCTCAACTCTCCACGTCTTCCCTCTCTTTCAGCAATATCAAACCGACACTCTCTTTTCAAGGTGCATGACACCTCACGTTCACTACCTTCCTACCTACTCCTCTCCACTACGTAACCCCCTGGTTCCCCTTCCACCTCTCCCAGCCAGTCTCACTCCAGCCAGGAGGGGAAGCCCCCCATCATTTAAAAGCAGCACCAAACTCCTTCTTATAGACTTCGTGAAGATGTTGTATCCAATCTAAGTCAAGCAATCCAAGTCAAGCACGGCTCAATTTCAGCACATCTTCAATTTCTTTCCAACATAAAAGAGTAGAACTTAGATTAATCTAGCCTTCAATCAATTACCTCCGAAAATTCAAAATCACCACCGATTCTCTCTTTCAGCCCACTTTCCACATCAACCCTTAAGTTCCGTAATCTTTGTCCTCTCCTACTTGCTTTCCATTAATATTGTCCAATTGCAAGAGCCACGTCCAGCTCTCCCAAGCTGAAGAAAAAAAAACTCCCACGTCTCTTCTATATATTTTTTTTATTTTTCTTCCGTCCAAACTCTCCCACGTCAACTCTCTCAAGCCACCTCCAACCGAAAGCTATTTTTATTTTTTTTCCGTAACACCAGCTGAACTTATCTCTCTCATTCACGTCTCTTTCTGTCCAGCCTACGTCCCGTTTCACATTCAACTCTTTCCTTTTTATTTTTTTATTTCTTCCGTAATTCTTGCCTCTGAACGCGTCTAACTTCAACCTCTTTCTTTGTTTCTTGTTTTTTTTTCTTGTTTGCCGTTTTATGTCTCAGCCCCTTCTTTTTCTTCCGCAAGCCAGGAGAAAAAGACATCACCGAAAGCTCTCTTGTCTCCCACTCTCCCGAAAATCACTCTCCTCTCACAAGCCGAAGCATGTTCTCTTTTGCATGTGCTGTCCACCGAATTATTTTTCCACTTAAAACCGTGATTTTCATTTTCGCCGAGAATTCTCTTATGTTCAAAGTCCTCTTTTCCAACTGTCCAAATCCACCACTTTGAAAAACTCGTATAGCATGCTTCAGATCAGAACCGGATCTCGTGAATTTTATTTGTACTGAAAAAAAAATAAAATTAACACTCGAAATAAATTAAAAAGAAAATAGATTATTAAAAATATATTATATATATGTGAGGAAATATTGTCCAATTAAATCATAGTTATAAAATTAAGCATAAACATGAAATTAATCAATTAAAAATCATAACTCGAATTTATGCTTATTAACTATTTTTCCATCTAAAACCAATAATAATGTCACGAAGCAGTTGAAATAAATTGGTTTTAAATAGCTAAAATATTTGGCTTTCCGTAAATCATCTTCTTTGTGAATGTCAACTTTCTCAAGCCACCTCCAACCGAAATCTCCTTTCTTTATTTTTATTTTTCGGCTACTCTTTTGGTAAGAATTTACTCCAAAGGATAAAAAATAACAATTGCCGACGGAACAAAATCGTCCCGTAAAATAGCAGCTTTTTTTTTTCATTCGACGTGCTCCATGATTTTCATTCTTTGCCGACAATTCTTTCAATATTTTCAGCTGCCCAAATCCACCGCTTTGAAAAACTCATATAGCATGCATTGTAGCTCAGAATCGGATCTCTTTTGAATTTTATTTATGCTGCAAATAAAGAAATAAAAATAACACTCAAAATAAATTCAAAAGAAAATAGATTATTAAAAATATATTATATATGTGAGGAAATATTTTTCAATTAAATCATAGTTATAAAATTTAGCATAAACATGATATTAATCAATTAAAAATCACAATTCGAATTTATGCTTATTAACTATTTTTCCATCTAAAACCAATAATAATGTCACGAAGCAGTTGAAATAAATTGGTTTTAAATAGCTTAAATATGCAATTTTTCAGCTCAAACAATAATCAAAATTTTCAATAATAAAATCCTTCAATCGATCAAACTCACAAAATAAATTTGTCGACGATCCGAAAACAATTTCCAAATCATTAAACTTCACCTCTAACCTTAGTATGAAAATTAGCCAACCATATTCATCACAAGTACTGTATAAATTAAATAAACATTCTCCATGATAATATTAAAATAAAACACAAGCTAACAAAGACAATAACTTAAATCATAAAATAAAAGTAGAGAGAAATTAAAAACCAAAATAACACCCTTCCCGTCTAGTGGTTTCGACGAAAAATATATATCCCTCACGTAAACAGCTCCTTTACGTAAGAAAAGAAAAACTCCAGGTATGCGTCTCCTCTCCCCAGCCAGAACCCACTTCCTTCACGTCCAAACCAGCCCTGCAAGATGACAAGAAATAGCATACACTACATCCAACAGAAGGTTCCGTAGTTGCTGAAAAACCGCCAGACGAAGTCCCCGCCGTGAAGCTCTTTTTCTTCTTGTTTTTACGTAAAACACCCAGATTTTCTTTCCGTTCAAGTCTCAGCTGCTCTTCTGTCCCAGTATGAGCCTCCAAAATAATTCCCAGCTTTCCGAAAAAAAATCGAACTCCACAAACTCTCTCCCCAGCGTTCCTTCACTCCCCCCACGTCTCTACATAAATTTTCTTTCTCCGTGTACGTGCTGCTCCTTTTTATGGTTTGCTTGTTTGCTCTCCAAACTGAACTCAAAGTTCAACCTGCAAAAATGGAAACAAATAAACTGCAGTATAAGTTCAAAGAAGGCTACTTACTTTCCGAAAAATTCACTCCTCTGTTTTCTCACACTAAAAACAGAGCAAGTCTCCTCACACCGGTTCTGTTTTGTTCTTTGTTCCACCCACGTAAACTCCTCTCCTTCTCTACTTCTATATTTTTCTTTTCATTCCTCACTTTCTCTTTTTCTATCTTTTTTTTTAACGTAAAAAAAACTCAGCTCCTTCCGTCCGAACGTCCAGCTATCTTCCACCAAATTCACGCACAGCCCCCCCAAACTCTAGCCTGAACGTAACTGCCTCAACTCCAGCAAAATTCATGCACCGAAAATTCATGCCACTCTCAACTCCGACGCTCAACTCTCCACGTCTTCCCTCTCTTTCAGCAATATCAAACCGACACTCTCTTTTCAAGGTGCATGACACCTCACGTTCACTACCTTCCTACCTACTCCTCTCCACTATGTAACCCCCTGGTTCCCTTCCACCTCCCAGCCAAGTCTCACTCCAGCCAGGAGGGGAAGTCCCCCCCCTTTCTTTCCTACTCTACTCCCTCCGTCCAGCTCTCCTCTTTCTCACCTACCTCTCTACCCACCCTCTCTCTTCCACCTCTTCCCTCTCCCAGCCAGTCTCACTCCAGCCAGGAGGGGAAGCCCCCCATCATTTAAAAGCAGCACCAAACTCCTTCTTATAGACTTCGTGAAGATGTTGTATCCAATCTAAGTCAAGCAATCCAAGTCAAGCACGGCTCAATTTCAGCACATCTTCAATTTCAGCACCTCTTCAATTTCTTTCCAACATAAAAGAGTAGAACTTAGATTAATCCAGCCTTCAATCAATTACCTCCGAAAATTCAAAATCACCACCGATTCTCTCTTTCAGCCCATTTTCCACATCAACCCTTAAGTTCCGTAATCTTTGTCCTCTCCTACTTGCTTTCCGTTAATATTGTCCAATTGCAAGAGCCACGTCCAGCTCTCCCAAGCTGAAGAAAAAAAAACTCCCACGTCTCTTCTATATATTTTTTTTATTTTTCTTCCGTCCAAACTCTCCCACGTCAACTCTCTCAAGCCACCTCCAACCGAAAGCTATTTTTATTTTTTTCCGTAACACCAGCTGAACTTAACTCTCTCATTCACGTCTCTTTCCATCCAGCCTACGTCCCGTTTCACATTCAACTCTTTCCTTTTTATTTTTTTATTTCTTCCGTAATTCTTGCCTTTGAATGCGTCTAACTTCAACCTCTTTCTTTGTTTCTTGTTTTTTTTTTTCTTGTTTGCCGTTTTATGTCTCAGCCCCTTCTTTTTCTTCCGCAAGCCAGGAGAAAAAGACATCACCGAAAGCTCTCTTGTCTCCCACTCTCCCGAAAATCACTCTCCTCTCACAAGCCGAAGCATGTTCTCTTTTGCATGTGCTGTCCACCGAATTATTTTTCCACTTAAAACCATGATTTTCATTTTCGCCGAGAATTCTCTTATGTTCAAAGTCCTCTTTTTCAACTGTCCAAATCCACCACTTTGAAAAACTCGTATAGCATGCTTCAGATCAGAACCGGATCTCGTGAATTTTATTTGTACTGAAAAAAAAATAAAATTAACACTCGAAATAAATTAAAAAGAAAATAGATTATTAAAAATATATTATATATATGTGAGGAAATATTGTCCAATTAAATCATAGTTATAAAATTAAGCATAAACATGATATTAATCAATTAAAAATCATAACTCGAATTTATGCTTATTAACTATTTTTCCATCTAAAACCAATAATAATGTCACGAAGCAGTTGAAATAAATTGGTTTTAAATAGCTAAAATATGCAATTTTTCAGCTCAAACACACCCCTCAACTAACTTTTTGCTAATCCTTGAGCAAAATAGTGAAAATTAATTGAGATGAACATTGCATAAAGCTCGAAATTCAAACGAAAACAATCAAGCATAATTCTGAATTCTTACAAAAAATTGATTCGTGACTACTCAACACCAGGAGTTGTATCCACAAGAAAAGTCTCAACAATTATTCACATAGAATTGGGGCAAATGTCTTAGAACTCAGATATGTGTGTGTGGCTAAACATCTGTATGTTCCTCATTAATAAGCATGATTTATCAAAGGATTTTTCAACCTTAAGATTAATCATTATTGATTCTAACTACCTCAAAGCCTAAGGGACTAGCAGTTTTCACGCCAGCTCTGTTTTTAAAGGTTGGACACTCAACCCCCAAAGTCTTGGGTAACTGTTTCTAGCCCTTTTTACTTAGGAAAGTTCACTAAGCCGCCTTTATTTCTTCTTCGTCTTTTTTTTTTCTTTTTTTCACATCCTTTTTTTTTTCTTTTCTTTTCTTTTTGGCATGGCTCGGTAGTCCTGCAGTTTACTTCTCTTATTTTAAATCAATGAATATTAGTGAGGAACACTACAAGTGTAAGTATGTGCAAAATGTTCTTTCAAAACTTGCCCTTCATTCTATATAAATCAGACTAATTCTCATTTCTGTAAATATCGCCTCCCGGTGTTTCAAGTCACTCTTCAACAAAATGTGATGCATCATAAATCATGCTCTATGCTTAGGGTTGAAAATAAATCTTCACAAAATAATTCCGCTCAACTACTCCACCAAGATACTCAAATTTCACCAAAATGCCAGAAGTGTGTGTTAATCATTTATATTTCAATACACCTCACAAAATTTTTAATTTTTTTTTTAATTTTTTTATTTTTTTGGTACTAACACATCTTCAACAAAAAACTCTCCCCCCAACTAATTGTCCTCAATGTTCAGCAAATGAATGTTCGACGACATATGTTCCGCAGGCATGAATTGAAACAAGATAAACACTGCAGAACATATATTGAAACGAAAGAGTAAAGAGGAAAGATGTCACCTGAGATACTCGAGTGCACACAGGGAGTAGATTTCTATCAAAGTTAGAAGATACAAAAAGTAAAAGAAATAAAAACAAGCAAGAAAGTAAAATAGAAAATTTGGAACGAAATTACCAAATGATATGAATATAAAAGCACTATTTCTTGATCCAATTTTCGTCGAAATAAAAAAAAAATTGTACCTGCAAAAAGAGAATACGAGAAAATTAGCAAAAGATTACTAAAATATTTTTTTTCTTCTTTTAGAAAAAATTTCACACGTTGCAATCCCCGGCAACGGCGCCAAAAACTTGTTGCGTCTAAACTTTAACTCAAATTAATGAACAAAATTTAGTGCAGTTTTACCTGCAAGTATACAGGTGTTGTAGTACCTTACATGATCGAATCCACAGGGATTGACTTATGTGAAAAATTCTCTCAAACAAATGAAAATAAAATACTAAAATGATAAGCTGTGTTGATACGGAAAAAGACTAAAGTTTCGAGGATCTGTTTAATAATTTAAAATATTGTTTCTGATCGAATTACTTCAATTAAACTAGAATAATGATTCCGTTTAATTGGAAGAATTAGCATTTAAGATCAAGAAAATAATTACTAATGATTGAGCATGAGCGATCGATGATTAAAACACTTACAAAACTCTTTTGACTATCACAGAGATTTCTCAAGCATTCACTGTATTCGGAAATCACAATGAATCAAGATAAATATATAGATAATTGTTGCGCCTAAACTTTAACTCAAATTAATGAACCAAAATTTAGTACAGTTTTACCTGCAAGTATACAGGTGTTGTAGTACCTTACAGGATCGAATCCACAGGGATTGACTAATGTGAAAAATTTTCTCAAACAAATGAAAATAAAATACTAAAAGAGATGGCCGATTGAAAATAAAATGAGATTATTGAAATGATGATTTTTGTCGTGACAAACCAAAATTAAAATGATAAGTTGTATTGATATGGAAAAAGAGACTAAGGTTTCGAGGATCCGTTTAATAATTTAAAATATTGTTTCTGACCGAATTACTTCAATTAAACTAGAATAATGATTCCGTTTAATTGGAAGATTTAGCATTTAAGATCAAGGAAAAAAAAATTACTAATGATTGAACATGAGCGATTGATGATTAGAAGGCTTACAAATCTATTTGATTATCACAGGAATTTCTCAAGCGTTTACTGTATTCGGAAATCACAATAAATCAAGAAAAATATATAGATAATCAAATTATCCAATAATAAAATCATTCAATTGATCAAACTCACAAAATAAATTTGTCGACGATCCGAAAACAATTTTCAAATCATTAAACTTCACCTCTAACCTTAGTATTCAAATTTAGCCGACCATGTTTAACACAAGCGCTATAAAAATTAAACAAACATTCACCATGATAGAATTAAAATAAAATACAATAAAACCGCACAATCATATAAAACTAAAAAGAAAAGAAAATAAAATAAAAGTCAAAACTCCCTTTCCGTTTCGCAGCTTCTCACGAAAATTTCCCCAAGTTTGCGTTGCCTGCCTCCTTCACGAGCGCTTCGTCAGCCTCTCCGTTCAGCTCTCTGCGTTCTTGCTCTCCGTTCGCGTCATCTGCTGCAGTCCAGCATGGTTCCCCCAGATGAAGTCCCAGATGAACTAGCTAGCCCTCTTCCCCTCCGTTTCAGTTTGCTCCAAGATGTGTCCGACTTCTCTCACCAAAGCCAGTCCACAGCTCCCTTTTAGTAGTCCAGCGTTAAGCTCAAGTTCAGCTGCCGAAAAATCTAGTTTTCATCCAGAATAGCTGCAGCTTTCAACAACAACTCAGTCCTTTATTTGAAGTGCAGTGTCCAGAAAAAATCCCAGATGAAAGCCCGAAGCCCTTCATCGTTTACATGCCTTCTTCAGTCAGTCCGTAAACTTCCTCCAAGGGCCCGACAGTCTCTGTTTTTCACTCTCAAAAACAGAGCAAATACAACTCACTTCAAGTCTCACACCAACCTTGCTCAAACGTAAACTCCTCCTAACCTCTCACCGTAAGAGCACCTCCGCCCAGCTATCCCTCCAGCTTTACATTCATTTTCTTTCTCTCTCTGCGCATCCTTCAGTTCACCATTCACTTCATCTACTACAATCCCAAGCTCATCCCCCCTCTCCGAAGCTCTCCTTTTCTCTTCTATTTTTTTCTTCCGTAAGCTTCGCTCCCTGAACGTCAAACTCTCTTCCCTTTTGTTTTCTGTCCGTCCAAAACTCAGACGAAGCTCCCGTGTTCCCTGATAGGCCACGTCGTTCCACTAGACTCCGTAAACCAAATCCCAAATATTTGGGATGACCTGATACGTAAGGAAGGCATGAAGCGCGCATGAAGTCCGCACGAACGCACGAAGCGGATGATTTCCGTTAGTGTCATTCTATTGTTAAGCATTCTATTTTTAAGCTCTGTTTTTATTCTGTTTTAGGCTCTGTTTTGGAGTTGCAGTTTCGGTTCTTAGTCCGCAAGTCAGTCCGCATTTTCCATTATTGTTCCGCAAGTCAGTCCGCAAGTTTGCTTTATTGTTTCCTTTTATTTCGGTGTAATTCTGCTATTTAAACAGAAGAGAATTATTAATGAAGCATCGAACATTGTTGAGTCAAATTGTGGTACTTTCTCACCCGAAGAGAACAACTATCCTAGTATATTTAATTGATCCTCTGTGTTGGGACCTATCAATTGGCCTCAGAGCCAGGTTCAGTTTACTATGGGAACCAATAAAGAGAGAATTGAACATCTGGAGGCTGGACTCGGTGAAGTTCAAGAGGGGCTACACCGGATGGAGCTGGGCATGGCGGATCGATTGCAACACGTTGAAGAGACTCTTAACCGTCTCTCTGATGTGCTCCTTGCCAACCAAGAACCTCCAAACCAAGGTAATCAACACCGTGAAGGTCACAATGGGGGACGACTTGTGGTATCCTCCAAAACGGCAAAATTAGAATTTCCGCAATTTTCAGGAGATGATCCGACGGAATGGTTCAACCGTGTAAACCAGTTTTTTGAATTCCAAAATACTCCCGACAACCAAAAAGTTTCTTTAGCATCTTACCATTTGGAAGGAGAAGCCAACCAGTGGTGGCAATGGATTCGCAGGACGTTTCAAGATGAAGGTCGAGTCCTGTCGTGGATCGATTTTGAAGAGGAACTCTGGGCGCGTTTTGGGCCATCAGACTGCGAAGACTTTGACGAGGCTCTGCCCCGTATTCGGCAAACGGGTTCCATGCGTGATTACCAACGGGAATTCGAACAATTAGGCAATCGAGTCAAAGGTTGGACACAGAAGGCTTTGGTGGGCACCTTCATGCGTGGTTTGAAGACAGAAATTTTGGATGGAATCCGTATGTTTAAACCACAAACTTTGAAAGATGCTATACGTTTTGCAAGGATGAGAGATGATCAACTAATGAGACAAAGGAGGGTCTTACGACCTGCCCCTCCATTACGAGCTCTCCCAGTTCTTCCACCAGCAAATCGGGCAGCACAGGGCGCTCCAGTTCGACGACTGAGTTGGGAGGAAATGCAGCGACGACGTCTCCAAGGTTTATGTTTCAATTGTAACGAACGTTTAACTGCAGGTCATAGATGTCAAGGACCCCGGATACTAATGTTGGAAGGCTACGAGGACGATAACAACGTTATCTATGATGAAGTCAATGAAGAAAGAAATACGGGAAGACACCAGGAGGAAAATCTAGAACCAGAGATTACGTTGCATGCATTAACGGGCTGGTCAGCACCCAAGACCATGCGAGTAGCGGCTAGAATCGGTGACCACGACGTCATTATATTAATTGACAGCGGATCAACTCACAATTTCCTGAGTGAGCGTTTAGCTAACTTGCTGCGATTACCGGTTATTCCAACAGAGACTTTTCCCGTTCGGGTTGCCAATGGAGAATCTCTTAAATGTCAAGGAAGGTTCGAAGGGGTACAAATCAATTTGCAGGGCACTGTGTTTTCCTTAACTCTTTATTCCCTACCTCTCACAGGCTTGGACGTAGTACTTGGGATTCAATGGCTTGAATTACTTGGTGCCGTCGTGTGCGACTGGAAACAGTTGACCATGGAATTTTTATGGGAAAACCAAACCAGGAGATTAATCGGCGTTGACGGGCAAGACATCCAAGCCGCGTCACTCAAGGAGCTAACCAAGGAATGTCGCCCCAGTCAAACGCTGTTTGCATTATGCTTCCAGATCGCTCAAGCGGAACCACCGATGAAGATTCATCCAAGCATGCAAAAATTACTGCAGGAATTTTCTGATCTCTTCATAGAACCATCATGCTTACCACCACCAAGGGAAGTCGACCACTGCATTAATCTTAAGGAAGGAACCGAACCAATAAACGTTCGGCCTTATCGGTACGCACATTATCAGAAAAATGAGATCGAAAAGCAGGTCCAGGATATGCTGCAATCGGGGCTTGTTCAAACCAGCACTAGCCCATTTTCATCACCCGTATTGCTAGTAAAACAGAAAGACGGGAATTGGCGCTTTTGCACAGATTATCGGGCACTCAACGCCGCAACCATTAAAGATCGATTTCCGATACCAACAGTAGATGATATGTTGGATGAGCTCCACGGTGCTTCGTATTTTACCAAACTCGATCTGCGAGCAGGCTACCATCAGGTACGAGTTAAACCAAGTGACATCCATAAAACTGCTTTTCGGACTCATAATGGTCATTACGAGTACTAGTAATGCCGTTTGGTTTATGTAACGCGCCTTCAACATTTCAAGCTATCATGAACTCCATCTTTCGTCCGCATCTTAGAAAATTTATATTAGTTTTCTTTGATGATATTCTGATCTATAGTCCGGATTAGGACCACCATTTATTACATGTAAGGCAAACCTTTGAAATATTGAGGCAGCATCGATTCTTTGTAAAAGCTAGCAAATGTGCATTTGGGCAGCAAGAATTGGAGTACTTGGGGCACATCATCACTAGTCAAGGCGTGAAAGTGGATGACAATAAAATTGTTGCTATGGTAGCCTGGCCACAACCCACTAACATTTCGGAACTACGTGGTTTTTTAGGCTTGATAGGTTATTACCGGAAGTTCGTCAAAAACTACTGTATCATAGCTAGACCTCTCACCAATCTTCTCAAAAAGGGGCAATTCGGATGGCACGAGGAAGCTGAACGTGCCTTTCTTGCTCTCAAACGGGCCATGACGACCACTCCTATATTGGCCATGCCAAACTTCAATGAATCTTTTACTATCGAAACGGACGCATCAGGAGAAGGCATCGGAGCGGTTCTATCTCAATGTGGCAAGCCAGTGGCATACATGAGCAGAGCTCTCGGAGTGGCTAAGAAATTCTGGTCGACGTACGCTAAGGAAATGCTGGCTAT